>CM055122.1:255290991-255478491 GCA_029206835.1 Rana muscosa | reverse complement strand
ATGTTTCATTTATTCCAGTCACGGGAATTAAATTACGTGTATACATGTGCGCTTAAGACCACAAGTGTGTAAATTATGTCAGTAAGCTCCTCTCCAAATGCAGATTTGGGGCATTCTTTTGCCCCTGAATTCTGCTCTAAAATATGAATCTAAATGCCATAATGTACATGGACACATAGGTTAAAACTGGAGCTGTGTTCAGAGACAAAAAATAAATAGAACATACTGCATTTTTCCTACACTGGAACGTACCAGACCAAGTACAGTAACAAAAAAAATAAAATAAATAAAAATACGTATCTAGAAACGCATCGGAATGCGCCAAAAACGAACAAGCTCTTAAAAGTACAACTAAAGACAAAACTTTTTTTTGTTTTAGTTTTGGATAGAGGGGAGATAGCAAAAAAAAAAAAAAAAACTGACAGGTGTTCTACTCTGTCTGTGTCTCCTTTATGGAGATTTAACCTCTCCATTTATCCTGTTTACCATTGAAAGTATAAAAAATGATTGAGATAGATAGATAGATAGATAGATAGATAGATAGATATATTTTTTTTAATTATTATTATTATTATTATTATTATTATTATTATTATTATTATTATTATTATTATTATACAGGATTTATATAGCGCCAACAGTTTGTGCAGCACTTTACGACATCAGGGCAGACAGTACGGTCACAATACAATTCAATACAAAAGGGATCTGAGGGCCCTGCTCGTTAGAGCTTACAGTCTAAAAGGGAGGGTCAAGTGAAACAAATGCCGCGTACACACACGACTGTTTTTAATGTCATTGAAAAAAAACAGCATTTTTCTTGACGTGATTTTTCGTGTTTTCTCTCAAGCCTGCCTTGCCTACACACTATCGTGGAAAAAAATGCTTGAGCAAAGCGCGGTGACGTACAACACGTACGACGGCACTATAAAGGGGAAGTTCCATTCAGATGGCGCCACCCTTCATGTTAGTAAAGTTTGTTGAGCGACGATTTGCGCTTTTCAGCTTTGTGCTCTTCAGTCCGTTACAGCGTGACGAATGTGCTATCTCCATTATGAACGATAGTTTTAGGCCCCATGCACACGAGACGCTGTTATTTGCTGTTGAACGCGTGTTCAGAGGCAGTTGGACGCTTTTTTCAACTGCCCCTGAACCCATTCAATGTTATCCTATGTGTCCATGCACACACTCTCGTTTTTTGGCGTTTACAAGCAGTTGCGTTTAACCTCGTTTTTCCAGAAGCAAAAAAATGGGTTCAGACGCAAAAGTTTTCCACGTTTCAGACGCTAAACGTGTCTAAACGCGGTACCGGCGTTTTGCCGTGTTTGCGTTTATAAGCGTTTTTAAAGGTGACCTATTTTTTAACATTAGAAATCTCAAAAATGATGGCAAATGATGAAAAACTATTAAAAAATATAAAAGAAAACTGTAATTGCTTGCATTGCATTGTGGACAATCCACAACTTGTGGCAGGGAACGTGGCAAGTGGACAATCCACAGCTTGTGGCAGGTAACGTGGCAAGCAGACAATCAACAACTTGTGTCAGGTGACGTGGCCAGTGGACAATCCACAACTTGTGGCAGGTGACGTGGCCAGGTGATGTGGCCAGGTGATGTGGCCAGTGGACAATCCACAACTTGTGGCAGGTGACATGGCCAGGTGACGTGGCAGGTAACGTGACCAGGTGACGTGGCACGTGATGTGGCCAGGTGACGTGGCCAGTGGACAATCCACAACTTGTGGCAGGTGACATGGCCAGGTGACGTGGCAGGTAACGTGGCCAGGTGACGTGGCACGTGATGTGGCCAGGTGACGTGGCCAGTGGACAATCCACAACTCGTGGCAGGTGACCTGGCCAGGTGACGTGGCCAGGTGATGTGGCCAGTGGACAATCCACAACTTGTGGCAGGTGACGTGGCACATAATGTGGCCAGGTGACGTGGCACATGATGTGGCCAGGTGACGTGGCAAGTGGACAATCCACAACTTGTGGCAGGTGACGTGGCTAGGTGACGTGGCAGGTAATGTGGCCAGGTGACGTGGCACGTGATGTGGCCAGGTGACGTGGCACGTGATGTGGCCAGGTGACGTGGCACGTGGACAATCCACAACTTGTGGCAGGTGACGTGGCTAGGTGATGTGGCAGGTAACGTGGCCAGGTGACGTGGCCAGGTGACGGGGCAAGTGGACAATCCACAACTTGTGGCAGGTGACGTGACAGGTAACGTGGCCAGGTGACATGGCAGGTGATGTGGCAGGTGACGTGGCAAGTGGACAATCCACAACTTGTGGCAGGATAACGTGGCTAGGTGACGTGGCAGGTAACATGGCCAGGAACGTGGCCAGGTGACGTGGCAAGTGGACAATTCACAACTTGTGGCAGGTGACGTGGCCAGGTGACGTGGCAGGTGGACAATCCACAACTTGTGGCAGGTGACGTGGCCAGGTGACGTGGCAGGTAACGTGGCCAGGTGACGTGGCAGGTAACATGGCCAGGTGACGTGGCCAGGTGACGTGGCAAGTGGACAATCCACAACTTGTGGCAGGTGACGTGGCCAGGTGACATGGCACGTGATGTGGCCAGGTGACGTGGCAAGTGGACAATCCACAACTTGTGGCAGGTGACGTGGCTAGGTGACGTGACAGGTAACGTGGCCATGTGACGTGGCAGGTGACGTGGCAGGTGACGTGGCAAGTGGACAATCCACAACTTGTGGCAGGTGACGTGGCTAGGTGACGTGGCAGGTAACGTGGCCAGGTGACGTGGCCAGTGGACAATCCACAACTTGTGGCAGGTGATCTGGCCAGGTGACATGGCCAGGTGACGTGGCCAGTGGACAATCCACAACTTGTGGCAGGTGACGTGGCTAGGTGACGTGGCAGGTAACATGGCCAGGAACGTGGCCAGGTGACATGGCAGGTGACGTGGCAAGTGGACAATCCACAACTTGTGGCAGGTGACGTGGCCAGGTGACGTGGCAGGTGGACAATCCACAACTTGTGGCAGGTGACATGGCCAGGTGACGTGGCAGGTAATGTGGCCAGGTGACATGGCACATGATGTGGCCAGGTGATGTGGCAAGTGGACAATCCACAACTTGTGGCAGGTGACGTGGCTAGGTGACGTGGCAGGTAACGTGGCCAGGTGACGTGGCCAGGTGAAATGGCAAGTGGACAATCCACAACTTGTGGCAGGTGACGTGGCTAGGTGACGTGACAGGTGACGTGGCCAGGTGACGTGGCAGGTGGACAATCCACAACTTGTGGCAGGTGACGTGGCTAGGTGACGTGGCAGGTAACGTGGCCAGGTGACGTGGCACGTGATGTGGCCAGGTGATGTGGCAAGTGGACAATCCACAACTTGTGGCAGGTGACGTGGCCAGGTGACGTGGCAGGTAACGTGGCCAGGTGACGTGGCCAGGTGACGTGGCAAGTGGACAATCCACAACTTGTGGCAGGTGACGTGGCCAGGTGACATGGCACGTGATGTGGCCAGGTGACGTGGCAAGTGGACAATCCACAACTTGTGGCAGGTGACGTGGCTAGATGACGTGACAGGTAACGTGGCCATGTGACATGGCAGGTGACGTGGCAAGTGGACAATCCACAACTTGTGGCAGGTGACGTGGCTAGGTGACGTGGCAGGTAACGTGGCCAGGTGACGTGGCCAGTGGACAATCCACAACTTGTGGCAGGTGATCTGGCCAGGTGACATGGCCAGGTGACGTGGCCAGTGGACAATCCACAACTTGTGGCAGGTGACATGGCCAGGTGACGTGGCAGGTAATGTGGCCAGGTGACGTGGCACGTGATGTGGCCAGGTGACGTGGCACGTGGACAATCCACAACTTGTGGCAGGTGACGTGGCTAGGTGATGTGGCAGGTAACGTGGCCAGGTGACGTGGCCAGGTGACATGGCAGGTGACGGGGCAAGTGGACAATCCACAACTTGTGGCAGGTGACGTGGCTAGGTGACGTGACAGGTAACGTGGCCAGGTGACATGGCAGGTGACGTGGCAGGTGACGTGGCAAGTGGACAATCCACAACTTGTGGCAGGTGACGTGGCTAGGTGACGTGGCAGGTAACATGGCCAGGAACGTGGCCAGGTGACATGGCAGGTGACGTGGCAAGTGGACAATCCACAACTTGTGGCAGGTGACGTGGCCAGGTGATGTGGCAAGTGGACAATCCACAACTTGTGGCAGGTGACGTGGCTAGGTGACGTGGCAGGTAACGTGGCCAGGTGACGTGGCCAGGTGACGTGGCAAGTGGACAATCCACAACTTGTGGCAGGTGACGTGGCTAGGTGACGTGACAGGTGACGTGGCCAGGTGACGTGGCAGGTGGACAATCCACAACTTGTGGCAGGTGACGTGGCTAGGTGACGTGGCAGGTAACGTGGCCAGGTGACGTGGCACGTGATGTGGCCAGGTGACGTGGCAAGTGGACAATCCACAACTTGTGGCAGGTGACGTGGCCAGGTGACGTGGCAGGTAACGTGGCCAGGTGACGTGGCAGGTAACATGGCCAGGTGACGTGGCAAGTGGACAATCCACAACTTGTGGCAGGTGACGTGGCCAGGTGACATGGCACGTGATGTGGCCAGGTGACGTGGCAAGTGGACAATCCACAACTTGTGGCAGGTGACGTGGCCAGGTGACGTGGCCAGGTAACGTGGCAAGTGGACAATCCATAACTTGTGGTAGGTGACGTGGCAGGTGACGTGGCTAGGTGATGTGGCAGGGGACGTTGCAAGTGGACAATCCACAACTTGTGGTAGGTGATGTGGCAAGTGATACGCTAAATACAAGTACACTGCTGCTCTCTCAGCTGCTGCTACTCACTCTGGTCTCACAAACTGGCTGAAATGGTTAAAATTTACTGTTTTTTGAGCTTAGGGAGGGTCTTATGATGAAACGCTTATAAACGCAAACGCGGTAAAACGCCGCTAAACGCGGCCGCAAACGCGTTTTTAAACGCCGGTTTCAGCGTTTATAAACGTGTGTTCAGCAGAGTTTGCACCTGCGTCTCGTGTGCATGGGGCCTTACCAGAACGAGCGCTCCCGTCTCATACTTGATTCTGAGCATGCACATTTTTTTTGACGTCGTTAAAGCCCACACACGGCCGTTTTTCATGACGAGAAAAACTACCATGTAAAAAAACGACGTGAAAAATTAGAGCATGTTCCAATTTTTTCATGGCCGTTTTTCACGTCGTGAAAAATGCTCTGAAGCCCACACACGATCATTTTTAATGACTTTTTAAAAAAAAAAAAAATTTCTCGTCATTAAAAACGGTCGTGTGTACACGGTAAAAGGGTAGTAGCTGTGGGGGGGATGATCAGGTGGACAAAATGAAAATACAGTTGTTTGGTGTGGATAGGATAGGCTTCTCTGAAGAGGAGGGTTTTTAGGGATCCTCTAAAAGCTAATAGAGAAGGAGATAGATGGACAGATTGGGGTAAGGAGTTCCAAAGGCTTGGAGAGGCTCTGGAAAAGTCCTGGAGACGAGCATGGGAGCAGGTGATGAGAGAGCTAGAGAGCAGGAGGTCTTGAGAAGAACAAAGAGAACGATTGGGTTGGCATTTTGAGACTAGGTCAGTGATATAGCTGGGGGCAGAGTTGTGAATGGCTCTGTAGGTAGTTGTTAGTATTTTGAATTTAATTTGCTGGGTGAGCGGAAGCCAGTGGAGGGATTGACAGAGAGGAGAAGCAGAGACAGAGCGGTTGGTACGGTGGATGAGTCTGGCAGCAGCATTGATGGACTGAAGGGGGGCTAGAGTATGCCGAGGTAAGCCAATGAGGAGGGAGTTGCAGTAATCGAGGCGAGAGATGACCAGGGAGTAAATTAGGAGCGTGCGCGCGCGCGTGTGTGTGTGTGTTTGTGTCCCAATGGGGACACAAGTTCTGGTGACCTTGGGGTCCCTGGGGAATTCCTTTAATTTGCAGGGATTTCCTGTCACTTCCTGTTTGGCTATGGGACAGGAAGTGAAGGGAAATCTCTGAAATGGGACACAAAAAAATAAAAATCCAGACAGGGGTTATAGGGGTTTCCCTTGCTCCAAAATGGAGAAACATTTTTGCCTATAGTTCTCTTTTAAGCCTAGTGCACACAGAGAAGATCAGATGAATGAGTTTTTTTTTTTTCCGCATAGTAGTCTCATATCGAAAATGAAGAGGTTACGAAAGTTATGAAAATTCTTGTAGGACAAAATCAAAGTGATGTAATGTGTTGTATTATTTTGTTTCTGAGCATGCATGATCTTGTTCTTTTGATTTTTCTTTTCGGACGAATACTTCACTGATTAAATGAAAATCATACATTCTGGTATCATATGAGAAAAAAGGTTGCGTTTGTCCCTTCGGATAATTTCATATCAATGATCAGATTATTGTACGATCGCTTCAAAAGTTGTATTTTTCATCCGATTTTCTGATCGTGTGTAGCAGGCATTAAAGTATATGTGAGCCCAATCACTAAAACATGTTACCGGAATTCCAAATTTACAGGAGATTTTTAAATCGCTTTATATCTACAGATTTCATTAAAACTATACCCAGTAATCCTGCTGTGAAGATCATTGTCCAGGCACTTCTAATTAGAGGACGTTAATGCTTTGTCCCTTTCCTCCAACTTTTCTCCTGCATCGCCCCCTAGTTATGTGTGCTGCTCGGCCCCATTCACATCTCGCGATAAGGGATCACAGGCAGACAGGGTGGATATAAATCAAGGATTTTATTTAAAATCAGATTTTTTATTATTATCAAAATTTATTTGAATAAAATGCTTTTGGAGTAAAAAAATCTTAAGATAGTTTTCTATTTAAGATACATTAATCATACATTAATTCAGCATGAAATGGAGCTTAGTTATGTAGCATGAGGCTGTATATTCTGCAATATTTTCATTTTTGGTAAACTCATTTAATGAAGCCAAGCTCTGCAAGCTTAGATAACATGCACTGCATTCACACAATTTCACAGTAACCATGAGATAAAAACAAGGTTCAGGAATATTCCTTTGTCCCATTGTTTTGAAAATCTACAAACAGTATGATTGAATCGGTTCGAATATCACCGTTTTACTAACCTGACAGCCTATTATTCTAAAAGGAAACCTTCATTTTGTTTGCAAAAAATTAAAGATTCTAAACTACCAGCAAGAATAAGTGCTTACATTTAAAGAGCACCTGTCATTTCAGATCCATCATGGCAGCGCCTATTAGCGGGCAACCACTCACCTGCTGCCGCCACGTCCCTCACCTTGTGGCACTGCCACATCACCAGCTGTCCCATTAAAGTGAATTGGACTGTCGGTGAGTCGACAGCGGGTCAGAGGAGTCGCTGCAGGACAGAGATGACAGCTGCTCTTTAAAAATTATGATTTGAAAAAGTGAGTCGATTTAAAATCAAGCCTTTTTACTAGTGATTTAAATCAAATCCACCCTGCAGGCAGAACTGCTGCGATTCTGCCCACGATCCCAACTTGGGTGCCAATCACAGCACACTTGCACAATTTTCAACTTTGATCCAACTTTACACTCTCTGGATGAAATTTGCATTAATGTAATGCAGGCACCTGTTCCAAGTCACGCCAATTTAAATGCTACTTTAATGTCCAAAGTCACATGACAAGCCGCACAAGTATGAATGGAACCCAAGTAAATATGTGAAAAACCCCTGGAGGGAGCGCATGTAGACAGCAAGTGGCTGAAAAGGATCAGCAGCACAGAGATGTTAAAAAAAAAAAAAAAAAAAGTTAAAAAACTAGATTTTGAAAAAGAAAAATAAATACAAAATGGTTTATAAACACACAGTACTTTACCAAATGAAATTCTCTCGAGTTAGGGTTTTATAACCAGTTCTGCGAAAAAAAAAAAGATACAAGACTCAGAGTTAAGCCATCTATAGATGGATCAAATCACGGCCGGTTCAGCAGGGACCAGCCAAGATTCAATCTATGTATGGGCAGACTGGCTGTACTGAAGTCGATCCAATCAATTTCAGTACAACTAACCTGGCAGATTTTTTGATATGCAATTACTGCCGGCGGCTATAGATGCTAGCAGTAATCATTGTGTTCTGCCAGCCAGGAAGGCTCCCCCACCACAACATGATAGCACTGATTGGAGGCATTCTCCCATCCATACAGTCAGGGAATCAAATATTTTTCCACCGGTGGTAGCAGGAATAAAAATCAAATCATATGGCACATGTGTCAAACACAAGGCCCATGTGCTGAATTCGGCCCTCCAGGCCATTCCATGTGGCCCTTGTACCTAGGGGAAGGGGTGGAAGTGAGGTGTGGACAGCCTGCGAAAGAGTGGAATCCTGCACGCAGCGCGCTCCTGAACCCTGCACTCTGTACGTACGCAGCGCCCCCCCTGAACTCTGCAAGCAGCACGCCCCCCCTGAACCCTGCAAGCAGCACGCCCCCCCCCCTGAACCCTGCAAGCAGCACGTCCCCCCCCCTGAACCCTGCAAGCAGCACGTCCCCCCCCCCTGAACCCTGCAAGCAGCACGTCCCCCCCCCTGAACCCTGCAAGCAGCACGTCCCCCCCCCTGAACCCTGCAAGCAGCACGTCCCCCCCTGAACCCTGCAAGCAGCACGTCCCCCCCTGAACCCTGCAAGCAGCACGTCCCCCCCCCCTGAACCCTGCAAGCAGCACGTCCCCCCCCCTGAACCCTGCAAGCAGCACGTCCCCCCCCCTGAACCCTGCAAGCAGCACGTCCCCCCCTGAACCCTGCAAGCAGCACGCCCCCCCTCCCTGAACCCTGCAAGCAGCACGCCCCCCCTCCCTGAACCCTGCAAGCAGCACGCCCCCCCTCCCTGAACCCTGCAAGCAGCACGCCCCCCTCCCTGAACCCTGCAAGCAGCACGCCCCCCTCCCTGAACCCTGCAAGCAGCACGCCCCCCCCTCCCTGAACCCTGCAAGCAGCACGCCCCCCCCCCCTCTGAACTCCCATCTGTATGTTGAGTTCCTGCACCTATTCTCTGAAAAAAAACGTGCATAAATTGTTAGAATCTTACAGATACATCCGGCTCTTTGAGAAAAACCACAAATGCTGATGCGGCCCTCAATGAAATACAGCAGGGATCTGCAATTAGCGGACCTCCAGCTGTTGCAGAACTACAAGTCCCATGAGGCATAGCAAGACTGACAGCCACAAGCATGACTCCCAGAGGCAGAGGCATGATGGGACTTGTAGTTTTGCAACAGCTGGAGGTCCGCTAATTGCATATCCCTGAAATCCAGTGACACCCCTGATCTATGGCTTGCCCAAGTTTTGCCCCTTCTATATGTTCAGCCCTCACATGCATAAGCTGACATGTCTCCTCACTGAACCTTATTTGCCATTGTAGAAGCCCAATCACCCAGAATGTCTAGGTCAGCGTGTAAACTGGAGAATCTTCCACCGATTGGATTACACTACATAGCTCGGTGTCACCTGCAAACATGGAAAGTGTACTTTAAGCCTAAATGCTGCATCATTTATAAATAAGCTAAACAGTAAGTCCTCGTGCACACGGGGCATTTGGTCCTAGACAGGTGACTTACCTCCAGGCAGCAGTGCAAAAAACCGCTTGACAATGCATTTAGGCACATCAAGTGTTTCGGCGTTAAGTCATTTCACTGGCCAGAATAATATTTTTTATTAATGTTTTTCTTACACGTTCTGGTTATCCTGAAAGCAGTGATTTGGTAGCTGTGGCTGTACAGATGCCCCTTAGAAAGGCAATGTCACCATTACCCTCAGGGAAATCCCATACCTAAACTGTGAGATCTTGCAGCTCTGTCATACTGCGCAAGTGTAAGATGAAGCACATGTGTGCTTAATCTCGCTCACGCTTGTTCCTCAAGTTCCTCACTAGTCCTCCCGCCGACACCAACAAGGGGGACTAGCCCCCCCCCCCCGCCGACACCAACGGGGGGGCAATAGCCCCCCACCCCCTGCCAACAACGAGGGGGCACTAGCCCTCCCGCCGACACCAACGAGGGGCCACTAGCCCCCCCCCACCCCCTACCAACAACGAGGGGGCACTAGCCCTCCCACCGACACCAACAAGGGGGCACTAGCCCTCCCCCTAATAGTAAAGAGGGGACACGGTTTGTCCACTGACATTTTCTACTTCCGCTGGCTCCCTAAAGTTTGAACACCACTAAACTGGCCCTTTGTTTAGAAAGTTTAGAGACCCCCGTTCTAGAGAATAAAATAGCGGTAGTTCCAATTTTTCAAGTCACACGATGTTAGCGACACATCATGGGAAGCTGGCAGCGCTGCAATGGGTGCAGAGGGGGCTCCACAAGCAACAAAAGTAAGGGGAACCTGGACAGGAGAGGTGGCATTTACTGGAACCCAATCCCCTGTGGTTCCCCCCCGCCAGCAGCTGAAAGCAGCGGGAGGGAGGAGGGAACTACAGGGGACTAGTCCAGGGTTGGTGTTCCAGTAAATACCGCCCCATGTTCCTTCCTTCTGCTGCCTGAGCCCTGTACAGGGGGGGGGACCGGTGCTACCCTGTTAGCGAAGGCTCTGCAGGGAGGTAAGACCACTCTTTCATGTCCCTAAAGCCTCATACACACGATCGGACAAATCCGTGGATTTGTCTGAAGGGCGTTGGCCGTGAACTTGTTCTGCATACAGACAGCAGAACTTTTTCATCCAACATTCACGAAACTACGTGGTTTTTAAGCCCTTTACCACCACCCTTCGGCCAACTTCTGCTTATGTTGTCTGATGGTTAGCATTGGTTCGGAGCATGCGTGTTTGTACTTTGGATTTTAGTCCGATGGACTTGTGTACACACACGATCGGATAATCCGACAGAACACATTTTGGACAGTTTGAGAGCATGACCATCCAACATTTGTTGTCGGAAATTCCGACAACAATTGTCTGATGGAGCGTACAGATGGTCGGATTATCCGACAAAACACAGCCGTCACACAATTGTTGTCAGAATATCCGATCGTGTGTGCGGGCCTTTAGACAGAAAAGGACATTCAACCACTGCAGTGTCAGCACAGCCCCACTGTAAGGGAACGTCTTTACTTTTTCTGCAGTTCAACTTTAAAACCTTACACTTCTCGGAGTATGAAACATTCAATCTCAGTTCTAGGAATGTGGCATTTAGTACAACATTGTATCCATTTACAAGTTCTTCTTCAATTCACAGGAAGGGTAAAAAAAAAGAAAAAAAAAAAAAAAAAAAGCAATATTTAAAGTTTCATGCCCCACAGCCATCTGCAAGCAGCGATCATATTTCCTTCAATCCACTAATCAGATTAAACTTTCACGGGTGACACTCCAGGATTTGAAGCGGCAGGAAAAGCACACGCTCTATTAGGACACGTGTATTCCGCAGATACAGATCACCTTAGGGGTGCAAGTGAAATCAATTCTTACACATGATCAGCAGCAGTATTTATTACCTGATCTGCATACTGGTTTCCGCTCCACCACTCCGACTACTGACACTATTGCACCAGTGTGACAGCCGGTGAACTAGAGTCTTCATGGAGAGGAAGAACATTAGATACCTGAATCTAACTTGGTATCAGCTTTGAGTACTGCCCTGTGTTGGTTTACACTTTTGTAATGTGGAGTCTTAGCAGGACATAGGGATTCCTAAGTGGAAGTTTTTCGGCCAGCCTTCTAGGGGGCCCAAATGGCCTACAGGTATCACAATAAAACTAATGAACACTTTACAGTGGAACCTTGAATTACGAGCATAATCCGTTCCAGGAGAAAGTTTCCCCATAGAAGTCAATTATAACGAAGAGAATTGGTTCCGCATTGACTTCTATTGTATGCAGTACAGTATGTGGCCAGAGGGGGAGTGGGGGCGCCGGAGAGACTCGGAAATACTCGGAGACTGTTCAAAGCCGCTCGGATGCACTCGGAAACCCTCGGAGAAGCTCAGAAAAACTCGGGAATGAAGTGTCTCCGAACAGCTTTGAGTGTCACTGGCACCCACGCACCTCTGGCCAAATGCGGTACTGCACACCGCAGAGGCTTGAATCCTTCTCGTTTCGTGAGATAGCACAAACCAAGGATTTTTTTTTTAATAGCTCGTATTGTGAAATGCTCGTCAACCGCGTTACTCGCAATCCGAGGTATTACTGTACAAAGCCGTTTTATTTCTTAGCATCTACTGGGACCCCTTGACCACACAGACTATTTTCTAGAAAATTTGAACTTAAAGTGATTGTTAAACTAAAAAATCAGTGCCCCCCCCCCCCCGCGCAGGAGATGGGCAGCGAGAGAGAGAGAGAGGAGACTGCTGGGGTGCTCCCATTGCAAGCTGCTTTCTCTGGGGGCACCCAGCAGGAGGGAGGGGTCAGGAGTCCAGCAGGGGACCAGAGAAGAGGAGGATCGGGGCTGCTCTATGCAAAACCACTGCAGGTAAATGTGACATGTTTATTTAAAAAATGCCTTGAATATAAAACTTTAGGTTGGATAATGTTGTTGCTATAGGTGTAGGCCATATACTTACCTCCTGAAGCCTGAGTGAAAAACTCCCAGAGATGGCAGCATTCTGTCCTGCCTTGTTGCTAGGATGTTGCTAAGACACTCCCAGCTGTTACTGCTCACTCGTACCACCACAGGAATGAGCTCTCAAACCTCCACAAGTGTAATTCCACTATCTCACCCATCAAAGCATCTCTGAGCTACGGAGCTGGGGAGAGAGTGCATGCAAAAGGGGTTTAAATCGGATGGTAGTGTCTTAGGAACAGGGCAGGACGGGATGATTACACCTCTTGGAGTTTTGCATCCAGGCTTCAGCAGAGACATAAATGGCCTACACCTATAAAAACAAGAACATTATTTAACTTGGTCAAAACTACACAGTTTAATTTTTTATCTACAGGCGCCCCCTACCTGCAAAGGCAGTTTTATGTGGTAAAGGCGAACTAACCCTTTAAATCACCTCCTGGTTCTCAAATGTCACAGCCGGGTTAGAAGATCCCATCGCTGTGCAACCAACCTGCAACACACACACAGGCCGCTGAGAGTGTCTGACCTGGACATGGCTGCCAATGCGATACTTCCCGGCCCTTCTGTATATACAGATAAGAGAGGAAACACCAGGTTATCTTTGGAGCAGAGACAGAACTGAAAGCTGTAAAACGAATATAGATTTCCTCAAATACTCTGCAGAACTGTGCGGAGCAGCTCCATTAGGGGACACTGGGCCCGCTAATATCTTTGGGACCAGAGCACATCGCTATTCAGAAAGGTCAGGATCAGGTGTGACCACCAGCCCTTGTTCACACCAGTGCGACTTGACAGTTCCAAATCGCATGACAAGTTGCACCCCATTGCCGGCAATGGAACCACTCACGTCACAGCGATCATGAAAAGGGTTCCTGCACTACTTTTTCTTCCGATTTCATTGTGACTTGCATAGGCTTTTGTTTAGTGAAGTCGCAAGCCGCAATTAAATCAGCGGTGCAAATCGCACTGATCTGCGGCTTTGAAAATGCGCTGAAGTAGTGCAATTTCAAAGCCGCACCAGGATGAACCAGGGCCCCCACAGCCATGTGTAACAAATGGGTGGGGGTGGTGGCGATATCATTGACATAATATGTCTATAACTGAACAATGACATGGAGTTCGGCCTGAATCTTAGCTATTCCTTAGTGGCTACACTCACTCCTCAACCGTATGTATGGAGCCGCCTGTGGACAGCAGCATTTTCAACCTGTAGAGAGTGTAGTGTTAGACGGAATTTACATAAGTGACTAAAAAAATGCAAGTTAGCTAAAGCACTTAAAAAGTGGAAGTAAACCCCCCTACTATCGTTTTCAGCCAAGGAAGCTGCCATCTTTGCCTCTGTTTAATCTACAACTGTCATGATGCTGCACATGTGATCAGTTATGACACCAGCCATTGGATGGTTTGACAGTTTGGTTGAAAGCACAACCAATGAGAATGTTTAAATTTCCGTCACGTGCCATAAATAAAAAATGGTTTTATGGATGGGTTTACTTCCGCTTTAAAAGCAGAACTTCACCCAAAAAAAAGGGGAAGCTACGCCCCCCTCCATATTTGATGAGATTTTTTGTTGGGGGCGGGGGCCCCAGGTACCTAGTTTTGGCAGGCACCCACTCCCACTTCACCCAGGCAATCCAAATGGAAATTTGCCCACACGTCACAGGTCCCAAGAGGCTGCGGGACCATACACAGTGCGCAGCCGAAAGGAGTCGCAGCTAGCTTCCCACAGTCAACATTCTGTCTCCGGGGACCTGAAGACTCGCAAAGAACCGGCCCATGTGAGGACAGTGCTGGATCCCGGGACAGGTGAATTACAAGTCAGCAGCTACAAAAACTGTAATTTTTTTGTAACCTGGCTGAAGCTCCTCTTTAAGGCCTGACTCGCACCTATGCTTTTTTTGCAGAAATGCACTACAGTCCATTTAACATGGTTTCCTATGGGATACATTCACAGATATACTTTTTTTTAGCCCCAGCATTTCTGGTGAGGGTCAGGGACTTTAGGCCTGGAGCACACTGGTGCGGTGTATGAACTGCATGCAATTTGGACGGGTATCGCACCACATTCCTGTTCAAATCACATGAGATTCGAGCCATTCATTTTGCATGGCTCAAATCACATTGCATACGCACCAAAATCGTGCAGGACCCTTTTTATGCTGCACCAGCATTGGATTGTATGGGTGTGCACACCCATGCGATCTGATTCTGAAAATCGCACTGTGTTTTGCGAACCAATTTCGGAGTGTCGATAATTTAATATACACACCCGCAACAGCTGGCATAAACAGGGTGCGATTTTTGATGCGGTGCAGCAACTGCACAGAATTCGCAGGAAATTCTGCACCGCATCAGTGTGAACCGGGCCTTCAACGCAAAACGGTTCATTGTTGGTTCAATGGAGAAGCTACTGAAAAGCACGTAGTGCGCTTTTGCCGCTATTTGCTTTTTTTAATCTGCACATCAACAAATTGGCCAAAAAAAAAAAACTTCAAGTGATTGTAAACCCTGGTACACCACTTGTACCTACAAGTAAGCCTATAATAAGGCTTACCTGTAGGTACTGTAAATATCTCCTAAACCTCCACGGTTTAGGAGAGAGTTACCATATACGCTTGCGCCAACATCATCGGTGCTTGCGCACTAAAGAAACAGCTCACTCGTGCCATTTCTTCAGCAGCGTGCTTTGACCGGCGGCTCCTGCGCGGGAGTGACATTATCGCGGTTTCGGGCAATCACAGTGCCTGTGAACCCGGAAAGAACGCTGGGAGGCATGTCGCCGGTCACATCGGTGTGCGGGGCTGCTGTAACAGATTCGATCTAAGGTATTTAATAATGAGCTAGTATGTGAAGTAGCCTATTGTGCCTTTTGTCTTACATGGGTTTTTTTTGGGGGGGGGGGTTACACTTAAAAAAGCATAAAAAAAATTTAAAAAAATATGCAAAACGCATTAAAAAACACAATCGGCAAAAATGCAAAACGCACTGCAGAAATGGAACCAGGCCTAACATGGGCAGTTACCAAAAACAGTTTTTTTTCCATTATGAGATAAAGGTTTTACATAAAAGCATTGTAAGCACCGCTGTCGGTGTTAATTGGTTTGTCTCAACCCTCTAACTGCCACTTCTCCTGGGGAGGATTATCAGGTGAAAATAGAGGAAAATATAAAAAAACAAAACAAATGCAGCCACCACATCCAAGGATTGAAAAGCAGCAACAAATTACATTTTTGTTCCTGGGTTAAGATACACTTTACAACACACAATCCCAACAGCAAATGGATTAGTTAAAAAAAAAAGCAAAAAAGAATTGGCAGTTACCAACCAGAAATCATTTTCATCGTTCTGACCCAATGAATGGTTAAAGTGAACCTGTAATACCCTCTTGGGTTTAATACACTGAGCAGGCGCCAGCAGGTACCCCCAATGTGAAAACTTCTCTGTGCTCCAGGAGGCCAAAACTTCCAGGACTTTCTGAAAGTCGTAGCGTTGGCTGCACCACACATTTCTTGCAATGCCTAAGCAACCTACCGAGAATTGCCATTAAGGATACCGATGGCTACTGCCATTAAAAGATTTCAGAAAAGAAGCCACAGGTACCCGCTGTACTGCCACTACATGGGCACTTTAAAAAACACCGGCTGTGTTGGGTTAAACATTGCACATCATTCCTCATTGCAATGACTTATTAAATAAACCCAGAACCATCTACAATACAATTGGTGATTTATAAAAGGATTGAAGCTTTGAGTGCAAACCACAAGACATCCAGAGATATAAATACGCTAATGATCAAATACAGAAAGAAAGAACCCCCTAATCTGGTTAGCTGCTGGATATCCCGAGGTTGATGGAAAAAAAAAAAAAAACACACAACACACTCTTTGGTACATAAGGCTCTATATGGGGTAACACAACGTAATGCATTAGTGTAAAAAATAATAATAATAATGAAAAAAAAAAAAAAAACACGCAATGAACACAGAATACAGTTACCCAAAGCAGGCAACTGACAAGCACTGCCTCGGCTGTCCTCATCATGATGCAAGGTAGCAGTTATTTTCCATGGGTTACTGCACACTGCTGCTCAATAATCAAGGCTAACATCCATCCCCTGATACCACCATAGAGGCGGAACACTGCAGCACACTGTAAAATCAGCCCAGGTCCCATATGTATTTGGATGGCCTGTCACCAGCTGGGACAAGCAGGCAGCCAGGAAGACAAACAAAGTACAGGAGACCCATCCATCAATCATGACAAACCCTTCTTACCGAATGATTGACTCCCCACATCAGGACACTGAGCAGAGGATCGCTGGCCCGGAAGAGCTTGACTTTCTGAGCCACAAAATGTTTCTTCTTCGTCTTGGTCTTGCTGGCCAAAGTGGACGCAATATTGCTGGCCGTTGCCATGGTCGCCACCTCCAAGATATCCAAGCAGATTTGGTCTTGAAGAAGGTCACCCACTTAAAAGTCAGGCAAGAACCCAATGTCTCATCTAGTCCCAAGGCCCTCCCTCCTCCCGAAGGCAAAGCTCCAAAATATCCAAGGGGTCTTGTCACTAAGAATGTCAAGGAAGAACCCTCACAGCCCAATGTCTCGTCTAGGCCAAAGCTCCAAAATATCCAAGTTGACCTGTCTTAAAGAACGTTACCCACTTAAAAGTCAAGGAAGAAACCACAGAACCCAATGTCTCTCATCTAGTCCCAAGGGCCCCAAACCTCCAAAATATCCAAGTTGACCTGTCTTAAAGAATGTCACAAAAAACTTAAAAGTCAAGCATGAACCCTCAGAGCCCAATGTCTTGTCTAGGCCAAAAGGAAAAGCTCCAAAATATTCAAGTGGACCTGTCCCAAAGAACGTCACCTACTCAAAAGCCCAAAATATCCGTGTGGACCTGTCTTGAAGAATGTCACCCACTTTTAAGTGAAGAATGAAACCTCAGAGCCCAATGTCTTGTCTAAAGCTCTTGTGAAGAACGTCACCCACTTCAAGGAGGAGTCAAGGAAGAACCCGCAGAGCCCAATTACACTTATCTAGTACAAAGGGCCCCAGTGAAGCTGAAGCTTTAAAATATGCAAGTTGACCTGTCTTGAAGAACGTCACCCATTTAAATGTCAAGCATGAGCCCAACGTCTTGTCTAAAGCTCCAAAGTATCCAAGTGGACCTCTTGTGAAAAACGTCACCCACTTAAAAATGTCAATAAAGAACCCACAGAGCCCAATGTGTCATCTAGTCCCAGGGGCCCCAGCAAAGGCAAAGCTCCAAAATATTTGACCTGTCTTAAAGAACTACAGAGCCCAATGTCTCGTCTAGTCCCGAGAGCCCCAGCAGAAGCTGAAGCTCCAAAATATCCAAGTTGACCTGTCGAAGAACGTCACCCCCCTTAAAAGTCAAGGAAGAACCCTCAGAGCCCAATGTGTCATCTAGTCCCAGGGGCCACAGCAAAGGAAAAGCTCCAATATATCTGACCCGTCTTGAAGAACGTCACCCACTTAACAGACAAGCAGTAACCCGCAGAGCCCAATGTCTCATCTAGTCCCAGGGACCCCAGCCAAAGCAACTCTCCAATATATCTGACCTGTCTTGAAGAACGTCACCCCCTTAAAAGTCAAGGAAGAACCCTCAGAGCCCAATGTGTCATCTAGTCCCAGGGACCCCAGCCAAAAGCAACTCTCCAATATATCTGACCTGTCTTGAAGAACGTCACCCACGTAACAGTCAAGCAGTAACCCGCAGAGCCCAATGTCTCATGTAGTCCCAGGGGCCCCAGCGAAGGTTGAAGCTCCACAATATCCAAGTTGACCTGTCTTGAAGAACGTCACCCACTCAAAAGTCAAGCATGAACCCCAATGTCCCATCTAGGTCCAAAAGGCAAAGCTCCAAAATATCCAAGCGGACCTGTCCTGGGCAGCGAAGGATCTGCAGAGCCCAACGTCTCCTTGTAAAGCACTGGAGATCCTGCAAAGTTTTTACGTGTGGCGCATAGGAAGGAGGAGAGGACAGAGCGGTCCCAGGCAGGCAGATTTGTAGCTGGGAGAGGAGATGTCTGTGATCTCCCAGATCTGTAGGCGTTTCCCCTCTCTATCTTTTCTCCCACATCCACTAGCAGATGTGGCCCCCTTCTTGTGTTGCTGTGATGCCAGGCGGTGGGCTTGATTGGATGCACCTCCTCCCTCCTATCCATCCATGTCCTCTGGTGACAGCAGGGAAGACTGATGCTGCAGCAGCTGCTTGCTGCAAGACACACATAGGTTGCTGCTGCTGCTCAGGATGATTGCCCAGCCCGGCTCGTACACCCACATACACACACGGATCTTCCCCTCCTACTGCAGCCTGAACCCTCCCTGCGGACCAGCCACATCCTCCATCTACTCCTCTATCTACTCCTCTATCTACTCCTCTATCTACTCCTCTATCTACTCCTCTATCTACTCCTCCATGTACTCCTCCATGTACTCCATTGCAATCACTCCTTACAGCCTCTCCTTTATATGTGGGGGGTAATGCTCCCTCGGCTGCCTAGCCGCCTTCCCCTACTGCTGCCCGAGCTGCTGGCTGCATCTTCCCAGCGCTTCCGGCCGCTTGCAGCCCATCTGAGTGACAGCGCTGGAGGAGGAGAAAGGAGGGGCGGCCGGGCCCGGCCTTTTCTTTTCTTTTTCTTTTTTTTTTTCACAGGCGCTGTAGCGCAGGGATTCTTGGTTTCATCAGCCAGTGCCCTCGGCAATAGACGTGCGGGAGGGCGTGAAA
Organism: Rana muscosa; assembly: GCA_029206835.1. Taxonomy (NCBI): domain Eukaryota; kingdom Metazoa; phylum Chordata; class Amphibia; order Anura; family Ranidae; genus Rana; species Rana muscosa. Next base: position 255,459,238 of record CM055122.1, on the reverse strand, counting down.
TATAAAAAAAAGGCTTTTCTCTCCTTGTCTTAGTCAAGCAGCTTGTCAGTTTAGGTTGTAGCTCACTCCCTACTGTCATTGTTGTGGCTCATTCACACACACTTTGACATTTTAGGTATCGTGGACGCCCATTACATGCGTCTAAAGCGTTAATGGATGCGTTATGGATGTGTTATGGTGCTAGGGTTGTTTTTCGCCGAGCGTTTTAGCGGCGCTTAACTGCTGTTTAACCACTTCAATACCGGGCACCTGCCCCCTTCCTGCCCAGGCCGATTTTCAGCTTTCAGCGCTGTCACTTTTTGTTTTGTTTTTTTCACAAGAAGAGCGCTGTCACTTTGTAAATGACAATTGCGCGGTCATGCTACACTGTACCCAAACATAATTTTTATCATTTTGTTCCCACAAATAGAGATTTATTTTGGTGATATTTGATCACCTCTGCCGTTTTATTTCTTTGCTAAACAAATTAAAAAAAATACAGAAAATTACACAGTTATGGTTAGTCAGGTTGAAAAAAGACACAAGTCCATCCAGTTCAACCGTAAAAAAAAAAAAAAAAAAAATATTGAAATATTTTTTTTTACTTTGTTTCTGTTATAAAATTTTGTAAATAAGTATGTTTTCTCCCTCGCTAATGGGCACTAATGAGGTGGCACCAATGAGGTGGCACTGATGGGCACTGATAAGCGGCACTAATATGCAGCACTAATGGGCACTGATGGGCACTCATAGGTGGCACTGATAGGCGTCACTGATGGGCACTGAAAGGCTGCATTGATGGGTACTTATGGATGGCACTGATGGGCACTGATAGGTGGCACTGATAGGCATCACTGATGTCACTGGCAGTCACTGCTGATGGGCACTGATTGGCATCATGTCTGGGCACTGATTAGCATCATGCCTGGGCACTGATTGGCATCCCTGGTGTTCCAGGCTGGCATACCTAGTGGCCATCCATGATCAGCATCCCTGGTGGTCCTGGGCGGGCATTCGTGGGGGGACTGCGATGATAATAAGCGCAGACCCCCCTGTCAGGAGAGCCGCTGATCGGCTCTCCTCTACTCGCGTCTGTCAGACACGAGTGTGGAAAAGCCGATATGCGGCTTTTCGGGTTTACACTGTGATCAGCCGTGATTGGACACAGCTGATCACGTGGTAAAGAGCCTCTGTCATAGGCTCTTTTCCGAGATTGGTGATGCGCTGTGTCACACTGACACACCACACCACCGATTGCCGCGCTGCGTGCCCCTGTGACTTATCCTGCTGGACATCATATGGCGTCCAGTCAGAATAACTGAACCACCGCCCATCTGTCATTTTGCTATAGGCCAGGCGGGAAGTGGTTAAGCGGCACAAAGAAGGGGTTAAAAATTCCCGCGTTGCGGCTCTTCTGAAGCGATTTCTTTCAATGGGCAGGGGTGTTTTTGGAGCTCAAACCGCCCCAAAGATGCTGCTTGCAAGACTTTTTCTAACGTCCCACAAGCCCACCGCCCCAGTGTGAAAGCAGTCGGAAGGCATGGGAGGCAGTTTTTAGGCGCTATTTCTAGCGCTAAAACACCTGAAAACTGCCTCAATGTGAGGCCCTAAGGCCCTTTTCACACATGCGGACCGTTCATTTCATCAGTTCAGTCACATCAAAATGGATGAAGTATTCATCGGTTTTTCATCCGTTTTTCATCCGTTCTCATCAGTTTTTATATCCTCTACCAATGTAAAAATGGATGAAAAACTGACCATTTGTCAGATTACATCCGTTTTTCGTCCAATCCGCTTTTTGTGACGGATGAAGAATAGGCGGAAGCTGATGAAAACTGATGCTGATGATCATCCGTTGTCATGCATTTTTCCATAGGAATGCATTAATGTCAGTTTTTTCATCCGTCAACGGATGGATGAAAAACAGACAGTCCGTACGTGTGAAAGGGGCCCAACAGGCGCTTTGGTTTTCTATCGTTTGGAATCTTGTAATATCACGCTTGTGTTCTACCAGAATACCGCTACCCATCTGAAAATGTAACGGGAGTGACGTTGCGAACAAAAATGCTTATTGCGCATGCACTATGCATTCCAACATGGCCGCTATGCATTTCAATAGGTTCCCTAATCTGACAGAACACGAAGGTGGCAGCGGACACACTTAATGTGAATTTCACACTTATTTTAGCAGTAAACTCACCTTATATACTGACTATTTCTCCACGACCGAGTGAGGGTGTCGAAAAATGTTCCTCTGCGCCAAATGACTATCAGTTTGGCCCTAAGCAGTGCTAAGCAGTGCAGGGTGTAGCAAGATGGCCGTCGCCACCTTCTGAGTGCAGGCTTGTCGCTGCTTTCAAAATGCAACATCAAAACAGTGTCACCGATTTAAAAATACTGTATTTGAGTATATAAGGTGAGTTTACTGTTAAAATAAGTATGAAATTGAAGACTTGCCTGGGTGTAAGAAGATGTCCGCTGCTGCCTTTGTCTTCTGTCAGATTAGGAAGCCTACTGGAACGCATGACACATGCGCAGTAAGCATTTTTGCTCTGAACGTCACTTCCATTACACTTTCTGATAGGTAGCCGTATTCTGACAGGACACCAGCTAGTAACACTTTCTAAGCCCCAGTCCACATACACTATATTACCAAAAGTATTGGGACGTCTGCCTTTACATGCACGTTAACTTTAATGGCATCCCAGTCTTTTTTTTTTTTTTTAAAGGTGGCATCCCAGTTTTAGTCCGTAGGGTTCAATATTGAGTTGACCCACCCTTTGCACCTCTAACAGCTTCAACTCTTCTGGGAATGCTGCCCACAAGGTTTAGGAGTGTGTCTATGGGAATGTTTGACCATTCTTTCAGAAGCGCATTTGTGAGGTCAGGCACTGATGTTGGACAAGAAGGCCTGGCTCGCAGTTTCCGCTCTTGTTTATCCCAAAGGTGCTCTATCAGGTTGAGGTCAGGACTCTGTGCAGTCAAGTTCCTCCCCCCTCAAACTCGCTCATCCATGTCTTTATGGACTTTGCTTTGTGTACTGGTCCAAATCATTTGGTGGAGGGGGGATTATGGTGTGGGGTTATTTTTCAGGGGTTGGGCTTGACCCCTTAGTTTCAGTAAAGGGAACTCTTAAGGCGTCAGCATACAAAGACATTTTGGACAATTTCATGCTCCCAACTTTGTGGGAACAGTTTGGGATGGCCCCTTCCTGTTGCAACATGGCTGTGCACCAGTGCACAGATAATACTAGGGTGATGTGGCCTCTGCGGCTAACACATGTATTTGCAAATGTGTGTGTAACACACCCCCGTAGGAGCTGCTGGTTTAGATTTGGGCCTTGCACGTTACCTCAGTATTCGTTGTCTAGGGGAAGAAAGTCTGTAAAAACTCCAATGTCCACACAAGATGTAAAACCTGTTGTCAGGTTTTATTTTCTTTTGCTTAAAACTTGTGAAGAATAGTAAAAGGATGAAGGGGAAAGGGGTAGGTTCAGGTACACATTACAGATCACTGGGAAGAAACTTCTCAACTACAGAGTGGGTATTGCTCACCTGGATAGGCCCCTCTCACCTGGCCTAGCAGCCGGTATGATGCACGGACGACGATCAGGACCAGTCTCTGCCACAGACCGGTTGTGAACAAAATTGGATAGTCCGGGATCCTCAGGACTTAAGGCCCCTTTCACACTGGGGCGGGCAGGTGCGGTGGCGGTATAGCGGCGCGATTTTCAGCGCCGCTATACCGTCGTTATCACCGCGCTAGCGGCCCGAAAAAGGGTTAATACCGCCCGCAAACCATGGCTATTGCCGCGGTTTGCGGGCGGTATTACCGCGGTGTCCCATTGACAGAATGGACTTTTGGAGCGGTCCTGCTAGCGCACCGCTTCAGTGTGAAAGCCTTCGGGCTTTCACATTGAAGAATATAGGGCACGATTTTTTCAGGCGGTATAACAGCGCTAATATTAGTGCTAAACCGCCTGAAAAACGTGTCAGTGTGAAAGGGGCCTAACGCCCGAACTTCCAGCCAAACAGTCAAAGAGCCTTTAAGCCAACCCGGCAGACTGCAAGGTAAAGTTTAGCTACGGTGTATCCTCCAACAGAAACACCAGGCCTTCCTCAAGACACCAGCCTTCCGCTCAGTCTTCTCCAGGACAGGTCCTCCCCTGGTTTCCTCCATTGAGTGGCTTCCTCCCGCAGGACGGACAGCACAGGATCACCTTCAAAGTGTAGGCCCCAGTCAGCATAATGGGGCCTACCTGGTAGAGTTGCAGCCTTGGACCAACATGGTCCAGAGGCCGAAATCACACAACACACCCCTCGCGCCAGGAGGGTTGCGAGGGGAAGAAGGACCCAGAACAATGGCCTCTGCCCCTTAAGTACCCCTTCCCCAGCATGCCCAACGGGGACATCACTCCCACTGGGCTGTTCCCGGGAAAGGACACTCAATACACCATGACCTGCCCATATTCCAACGCCGGCCTGTGGTGGTATCGCCACTTACAGGCAACAGTGGGAAATCCTGTCAGGCACAGCCACAGCTGAACAGAGGCCAATTTAGCATAATCACTTAAGTCTGAGCCCAACTATTGGCTCAGACACCCACTAAATTTAACAGTCATTGGGAGCAGGGCGCTACATGTGCAAACTAAACCCCTGTTTTTAATGTGAACTGTTAGACAGGACAATTTGATTTGTTGCAGGCTGGCTGGTAAGTTGAGCTGGGAATTTTTCTTTGTTGTTGTTAGACATGCGTCACCCTTCCATATGCGCCTTGCTGTTAAGGCCAGTTATGGGTTGGGGCAGTTGCCATTTGTTTGTACTGTTTATAATAAAACTTACCTGTGGGTTAAATTAATCCTAAATGTGCAGCGTTTAGGAGATATTCTAGTAAGCAGCAGCCAGTGATGTCACCGGCGCATGCGCTCTGAAGCAACAGCATACCCATGTCGGTCCTTCTGAGCTCCGTGCTGCAGCTGTGACGTCATCGCATTCACAGAACAGCTGTATTTATACTGAGATTAAATTACACACAGATGGACTCTTTACTATTTAGGTGACCTCTGAAGGCAATTGGTTCCACTAGATTTTAGTTAGGGGGATCAGAGTAAAAGGGGCTGAATATAAATGCACGCCACACTTTTCAGATATGTATTTGTAAACAATTTTGAAAAACATTTATCATTTTTATTCCACTTCACAATTATGTGGCACTTTACGTTTTTGGTTGTAACATGACAAAATGTGGAAAATTTCAAAGGGTATGAATACTTTTTTAAGGCACTGTACATGTTCAGATACAAGTCCAGACCCACCTGAGCTATCCCAGCAGCAAGCTGTCAAAGCAGTCTGCCAAGTATAGGTAGTGGAGGCATCCCCACAACGCAGCAGCACATATCCAAGGGATGTGTATACATACAGACATGCTGCATTTTTCCTCAGTGCATCGGGTGGCACCGCAGGTCACCACAACCCACTGCATTGCGCTTGAATTAGGGGTACACTAGGAAACCCTCAATTAAGGTTTAAACATATTTGTACACAGTGCAATGTACTGAAATTGCGCATCTCACGGCCATAGCCTCTGGCAGTAATCGCATGCCAAAAAATTCAACAGGCTGGTTGCACCAAAGTCAATCGATGGATTGTAGTGCCACAGTTAATGTTTCCGCAGTTGCTTCTCAGCTAGCAAATTTGGGATGTTTTTTTTATGGAGGGTAATTTCAGGGCTGCACTTTTAATGCTTAGTACACGCGATCGGCTTTCCCGGCGGTAAAAAGTCCGCCAAGAAAACCGAGAACCTGCTCGGTATCTTTTACCCCCTACACACGGCCGGGTTTCCCGACAGGAAAACTGCCATGAGATCTTTGGTCGGGAAACCCGGCCGTGTGTATGCTCCAACACAGTGTTTCCCATAGGAAAACTGCAGTGAAAAAGACTGCCGGGAACCCCCGGCGGGAAAAAAGAAAACAAGTTCTCTTTTTTCACGCCGGGATTCCCGGCAATTTTGTTGGGAAAACTGCGATGGCGCATACACACGGCCGGTTTTCCTGGCCAAAAGCTCTCATAGCAGTTTTCCCGACGGGAAAACTGGTCGTGTGTACGAGGCATGAGTGTCAATAAAGTGTCAATAAGTGTCATGAGTGTCAATAAACCCACATCATTAAAAACTATCAATAAATAGTGTAATACATGCTGTTCATACTCACGCAGTCACTATAGGATTTGTTTTCTGTATTCTGCAAAAAACCTGGTTGATCCTGCTGTTCTCTATCTCCCACTTCTGTCCATGTCCCTACTCCACTTAGGGATTTTTCAGAGCAGTGTTTGCAGCTCTGCACATGCTCAGTGTACAGTGAGTTTTCTACCCTGAGCATATCCTTCCTATCACATTTCAGGAGCCAATGTGACTAAAGAGTTACACATGTGGGTGTATACACTGTGCTAAATGACAGGCCAGTCCCTCCTCCTTCCTCCATGCCCACTAACTAGCTTAACTCCATTGATTGATGGAGGATTCACCTTCCTGTTATTCTAAGACACAAGCTGGAGGGGTGTGACACAGCCTGGGACTGTCAGAAATCCGCCCACACCATGTTATTGCCAAAAAAGAATAAAGATTTAATTCAAATATATACATATATATATATATATATATATATATATATATATATTTGTATGACAATTTAAAACAGTTTGTCGATATTATTTATTCATTTTTACCCTGTATTCCAAAGGCTTTTTTTATGACAATTTAAAACAGTTTATCGATATTATTTCTTTATTTTTACCCTGTATTCCAAAGGCTTTTTTTTTTTAACATGTGACCAGCAGCAGAGGACTAGAAGCTCCTCGTGCCACTGTTTCCCTGCAGACAAGCTGGGAAAGAGCTTAGTCATGTGACAGCTGTATATTGATTAGGGAAAAAGGTACTTAGATGTTTTTTTTTATAAAATATTTACAGTGCCATCATCCACATACAGAAAGAGAAGGGATAATGTAAATTAAACAGTGCATGTTTAGTATCGCTTTAATGTTTGCGGTGTATTATGCTGCTCCCGCAATGCCATGGTGCCACATAGTGTTTATGCAGCTGCTCTTCAGATATAAAATTTGCAGTGCTTGATGCAGGCTAAATCATGCACTTTTATCCCATTTTAAGCCTATTTATGTTCTCCTTTAATCCAGAATATTTGCGGATATTGTCTTTTTGAAAAAGTCTGAAATACTGCAGTCTAAATCTTTTTCTTATGTAACACCTGCCTGGTCTTTCCACAATATACTGCGGGCTGGTAAAAGTGCATTGATATTGTGCATAGTCTGGGAAATATTTTGCTGACTTGTTTAATGCACTCTAATGTCAATGTTTTTCTTTTTAAGCTGCTGGAGTCTCTCATGTTCAAAATGTAGACAATTAAAATTGTGTTATTTATTATGTGCAGCGAGTCAGTAAAATTCACTCCTAGAGGTGTTGTTTTTTTTTTTTTTTTTTTTTATAAAAGCTGACTGTGGTCCCTTCTGTTCAAAATGCAACTTAACCAAATAGCCTAAACACTGTGTATGGAGGTATTGAATTATTTATTCCCTTTCCATGTGAAACGTATATTAGATGTGCACATGGTCTGTCATTTTCAAAATGTGGACTAAAAACTATTTTTGCAATACTGTCTGTGCAGTATATACAATATTCCCACTTTTTTCACAGCGAAAAATGAACACTTTGAGGTAAGTGTTTTATCAAAAGATGCTTACCAAAAATGTATTAAAATTATGGCCATGCAGTATGAGCCATATTCCTTCCATTCTAATGATAAAATAAATCGACTTTTAAGACACTTTAAAGGTAAATGGTGACGTGGTTTAGCCAATGGAGTCTGAAAGAAATTATACAACATTTTGTATATGCTGTGTGTGTCATCTTACATCTATCAAAATCAGAAAAATACAAATTTTAATTTTTTTTTATTCTTCCAAAGATAAATGGGGATTTGGTTTAGTCAATGTGGTCTGCAATAAATTGTACTATACAATATACTATAGATAATTGTAATAGTATCTATGCTGTGTGTGGCATATTATTCCTATTGGAATCTGAGAACTATAAATTATACTTTTTTTTTTTGACCCCTAGAAAATAAATGTGGATGGGGTTTAGCCAATGATGTGTAAAATAAATTGTGGAAATATTATTTATGTTGTGTACAGCATATTACTTCTATTGTATTCTTTAAAAAAATTCAAACTGAAATAGATGTTTATCACCAACACAAAACTGGGATGTGGTTTTGACAATTATGCCCATCAAAAATAGTAGAAATAATACTTCTGTAGTATGTACAATAATCCCTTCGGGGTCCCCCAAGGTTCTGTTCTTGGACCTCTCTTATTTTCAATCTTCCCTGGGTCAGCTGAGAGCTTCACACGACTTTCAATATAATTTCTGCACTGACGACACCCAAATCTATCTCTCCACCCCTCCACTCACTCCATCAGTCTCCTCACGCATCACTAACTTACTAACAGACATATATGTCTGGATGTCACATCACTTCCTCAAACTCAACTTGTCCAAAACCGAGCTCATAATATTTCCTCCCCCACGTGCCTCTTTCCCTGACTTCTCTGTCAAGAGCAATGGCACAACCATCCACCCATCCCCACATGCCAGGGTGTTAGGTGTTATCCTGGACTCTGAACTCTCCTTTTGGCCCCACATCCAATCCCTTTCCAAAGCTTGCCGCCTCAACCTCCGCAACATCTCCAAACTACATCTTTTCCTAATCAATGAAACCACAAAGCTCCTGATTCACACCCTGGTTATCTCTCGCCTCGACTACTGCAACTCCCTTCTCATTGGCTTACCTTTAAATAGACTATCCCCCCTTCAGTACATCATGAATGCTGCTGCCAGACTTATCCACCTTACAAACCGCTCAGCGTCTGCTACCCCTCTCTGCCGATCCCTCCATAGGCTGCATTAAGTTACAAAGCCATCCATAACTCTGCCCCCAGCTACGTCACTAGCCTAGTCTCAAAATACCAACCTAATTGTCCCCTTCGTTCCTTCCAAGACCACCTGCTCTCTAGCTCCATCATCAATTCCTTACATATTTGTTTCCAGGACCTCTCCCGAGCCTCTCCCATCCTCTGGAATACCCTACCTCAATCTGTCAGACTATCTCCAAATCTATCTACTTTTAGGCGATCCCTGAAAACTTTTCTCTTCGGGAAAGCCTACCCGGCCTCCACCTAACAACTGCACTTTTCTTTTCTTCATCAACTCATCCCCCACAGTTATTACCCTTTCGTATCACTTGACCCTCCCTCCTAGATTGTAAGTATATAAATGAGGGAAGGGGAAGCACTCACAATGCCACATCCGTTGGATAACTTGAAAAAGCGTGAAAAGATAACTCAAAATTTAGATACCTGGGGGTCGGACTTTGAAGGCAAAGACACATGGGATAAACAAAAAAATATTTATTTATAAAAGACAAAAGACAGTGACTACAATGAGAAAAAAATTGATTAAAACACTGTATACGAGATGGTTTGAACAGATGTGGTCCCTGTGTGCGTCTACGCGTTTTGCCGCGAGGCTTCTTCAGGACGAACAGAGATAATAGAAGAACAGGCTTTACTATCTTGGGAGCAGGAGGGTATAATGTATATTATCCCTTGATCAAAAAAGTACTTATATATAGTATTGTTATAAGCAGGCCCAGAAACGTTGTAGTGGGCACAGGAACAATTCACATCTGCAGATAAAAATAGTGGTAGATAGCCTCGCACAAAGAGGATAAAATTTCAGGTGCTTCTTAGAGCAAAAAGGCAGCTAGAGACGAGGACCTCAAGACTCAGCATACCAGCTGAAATAGCAGTCTGTATGCAGAAATGAACTGCATGGGGACATCAGTGAGCAGAGTTAATGCTAACATGTTGTGTACAGCATCCTGCTGTCTCCGGGGACATCTATATGGTATATCACCTGCGGCCACTACAACTTGGTCTGTTTTCTGCCCACAATCCTGGCTGTATCTAAGGGATTTACCTGTTCTCCCTGCTTGGCTGCATTACTTTGTTAGCATTAACTCTGCTCACTGATGTCCCCATGCAGTTCTTTTCTGCATACAGACTGCTATTTCAGCTGGTATGCTGAGTCTTGAGGTCCTCATCTCTAGCTGCCTTTTTGCTCTAAGAAGCACCTGAAATTTTATCCTCTTTGTGCGAGGCTATCTACCACTATTTTTATCTGCAGATGTGAATTGTTCCCGCGCCCACTACAACGTTTCTGGGCCTGCTTATAACAATACTATATATAAGTACTTTTTTGATCAAGGCATAAAATACATTATACCCTCCTGCTCCCAAGATAGTAAAGCCTGTTCTTCTATTATCTCTGTGCGTCCTGAAGAAGCCTTGCGGCGAAACGTGTAGACGCACACAGAGACCACATCTGTTCAAACCATCTCGTATACAGTGTTTTAATCAATTTTTTTCTCATTGTAATCACTGTCTTTTGTCTTTTATAAATAAATATTTTTTTGTTTATCCCATGTGTCTTTGCCTTCAAAGTCCGACCCCCAGGTATCTCAATTTTGAGTTATCTTTTCACGCTTTTTTCTAGATTGTAAGCTCTAACGAGCAGGGCCCTCTGATTCTTCCTGTATTGAATTGTATTTTAATTGTACTGTCTGCCCCAATGTTGTAAAGCGCTGCACAAACTGTTGGCGCTATATAAATCCTAAATAATAACAATAATAATAATAATATATGTAGTGTAAAATACTCTTTATTGTATATATTTGATCAGAACAGCTGCATGTTTTGTGTCTGGCTTAAAATGTGCTAAACCAAAAAATAAGTTGTGCAAAAAGTGTCACCAAATAGTAAAAAATTGTAATTTCCCAGTGACAGCTGCACTTACAAAATGTCCACATAAACATTATACATCTTATTATTACTGAAAAATGTGTTGCGCTACCACTATAAAGTGCTTAAATTCATAACAATTAATCAATCAAGTAAAACATTCATATATATCAAAACACTTTAAATAAGAATGTGTTAAAAAACATTCATAAATAATCCAGTAAAATCCATCAGAAAAAAAGGAGAGAAGTGCTCTTGTGCAAAAAGTTCATTTAAGCTGGTGTATCAACAAAAAAAATATATTTCAGTGTGGATAGCAAAAAGTTCTTAATTTTATTCCTGGATCAAAAATGCCATGTCTCTCCCTCTTCAAATGCAGCCTACTTAATAAGACTTATATAGTGTGCAGCACGTCTCTATAATATTTCTGCCTTGTGTCCTTGACATAATTCACTATCATTTTTTTTTCTGGAATAAAAATGCCTTAGCTGCTCCCTCTTTAAATACTGCCTACTAAAAAAAAAAGTTTACGCGATGTGCAGCACGTCTCTGTAATATTTCTGCTTTGTGTCTTTGAAATAATCCACTGTAATTAAAATTTCTAGATCAAAAATGTCCTGTCTCTCCCTCTTCAAATGCAACCTACTAAAAAGGATTCCATGATATGCAGTTTGTCTCTGTAATATTTCTGCCTCATGTCATAATTTTTTTAACCTCTTGCCGTCTTGCCACAGTACATTTACTGCAGTGGGGCGGCACAGGCAGACAGGATCACATACATGTACATCATCCTGTCTCTTCCTGGTTAGGGGTGCACGGCTCCCGCTGTGCCCGCTGGACACAGCTGATTGCAGCTCCCGGTACCTGGCCGCTTTGAGTGGCTGGAGGATAATGTGATCACTATGCAATCACATGATCACAATATCAACAAAGCTATTATGAATGAATTTCCCTGATTACCCCCCAGAGAAGTAAAGTGTCACTATGGTGACACTGAGCTACTCTGATGAAAGTATGTAAAAGTAAATAGTAAAAAAATAAAAAAAATGTTTATAAAGCTGAATAAAAAATTATTTTTAACAAACTGTCACCAGTCACTAACCCTGATCCCCGCCACACCAGTCATATGATGACACTATACTGCACTGGTTACCGTTTAAATAATAAAATAAAATAAAAATGTTTTATTTAATTTCTTAATTTTCCCAAAAAACTTGTCATGCCTCTTACTAAATACCTTACCAAATACCTCAGGTTGTCTACTTTCCAAAAAAAGGGTCATTTGGGGGGTATTTGTACTGTCCTGGCATTTTATGGAGCTCAAGAAATGAGATTGGCCATCAGTACATCAGGATTGATACATTTTCAAAAATACAGTTGGTATAGAAAAGAATCACCCCCCTTTAAAATAATCACATTTGCTTGCATTGCAGCCTGAAATGAAGACAGACACAATTTTTGTTTTATTCAGCTGTATTTACTCAACTTAAGTGCAACTTATAACATCCCAGTGAAAGATATAACACCAACACGTCAGAAAAAAAATCAAAAACAGAATCCCTGAGTTGGAAAAAGGATCACCCCCTGTGTCAGTGTTTTGTTGAACAACCTTTTGCTTTAATTACAGCCTTTGGTCTGTTGGGATATGTCTCTACTAACTTTGCACACCTAGATTTTGCACTATTTGCCCACACTTCTTTTCAGAACTGCTCAAGTTCAGGTAAGTTTGATGGTAACCATTTATGGACTGCAGTCTTCGAGTCATTCCACAGATTTTCAGTAGGGTTTAAGACTGGGCTCTGACTAGGCCATGCAATGGCAGTCACCTTTTTCTCCTTCAACCACTGTGTGGTCATTTTTGCTGTGTGCTTTGGGTCATTGTCATGTTGGAAGGTAAGCCTTCTTCCTATTGATAACTTTCTGGCAGCGGCAGATTTTCTTCAAGAATTTGACGGTATTTTGTCCCATCCATTTTTCCTTCTATCTTGACAAGTGCTCCAGTCCCCGCCGCAGAGAAACACCCCGTAACAGAATATTACCACCTCCATGCTTTACTGTAGGAATGGTGTTATTTGGATGGTGAGCTGTATTGGATTCTTGGAAGTTGTGTGCCTGGGGGACCCTTGGAGTGGTCTTGCTTCAGGATTCGGGTCCATGTCTCCCCAAAGACATGCAGACTCTGGGAATCAAGGCCCACAATACAGATTTTGTGCCCAAATCAGCAAGGACTGCTTTAGACAATGAGACTCAGAGCAGATGTTAATATAATCAGCTCAAACCAACCTGATGCTGGGGTCTCCTGCTATAATCTGTGTTTTTTTAGGTGTTTTTCTCCCATGGTATAATTTCCCCATTGTGTGCCTCCTAGGTGTGAATTCCCATTGTTAATTGAGACATCTATTGTCTGTCTGTCTGACTGTCTTTCTGCTCATCTCTTGGAGATGTGATTAATATTGTGTCCACTTTACCTTGTTATTGAACCATTGTGTGATGTTTATGTGTTTATGGTCAGTGTTTATGTGTTTATGTGTTTATGTACAGTGCTTTGCAAAAGTATTCACCCCCCTTGGCATTTCCATGTTTTGTTGCCTCACAACCTGGAATTAACATGGATTGTTTGAGGATTTGCATCATTTAATTTACAGAACATGCCTACAACTTTGAAGATTTTTTTTTTATTATTGTGAAGCAAACAACAAATAGGACAAAATAACAGAAAAAGTTAAAGTGCATAACTATCCCCCCCCCCCCCCTAAAGTCAATACTTTGTAGAGCCACCTTTTGCGGCTATCACAGCTCCAAGTCCTTTTGGATAAGTCTCTATGAGCTTGCCACATCTTATCACTGGGATTTTTGCCCATTCCTCTTTGCAAAACTTCTCCAGCTCCTTCAAGTTGGATGGTTTGCGCTTGTGAACAGCAATCTTTAAGTCTGACCAGAGATTTTCTATTGGATTGAGGTCTGCGCTTTGACTAGGCCATTCCAACACATTTACATGTTTCCCCTTAAACCACTCAAGTGTTACTTTAGCAGTGTGTTTGGGGTCATTGTCCTGCTGGAAGGTGAACCTTCGTCCTAGCCTCAAATCACACACAGAGTGGTACAGGTTTTGCTCAAGAAAATCCCTGTATTTAGCACCATCCATCTTTCCCTCAACTCTGACCAGTTTGCTTGTCCCGACTGCTGAAAAACATCCCCACAGCATGATGCTGCCACCACCATGTTTCACTGTGGGGATGGTGTTCTTTGGGTGATGTGATGTATTGGGTTTGCGCCAGACATAGCGTTTTCTTTGATGGCCAAAAAGTTCAATTTTAGTCTCATCAGACCAGAGCACCTTCCTCCATACATTTTGGGAGTCTCCCACATGCCTTTTCACAAACTGAAAACATGTAATTTTGTTTTTAATGAAAAGTAATGGCTTTCTTCTGGCCACTCTGCCATAAAGCCCAACTCTATAGAGCGTAAGGCTTATTGTCGTCCTATGTACAGATACTCCAGTCTCTGCTGTGGAACTCTACAGCTCCTCTAGGGTTACCTTAGGTCTCTGTGCTGCCTCTCTGATTAATGCCCTCCTTGCCCGGTCCGTGAATTTTGGTGTGGGGCCGTCTCTTGGCAGGTTTGCTGTTGTGCCATGTTCTTTCCATTTGGTTATGATAGATTTGATGGTGCTCCTAGGGATCCTCAAAGATTTGGATATTTTTTATAACCTAACCCTGACTTGTACTTCTCAACAACATTGTCCCTTACTTGTTTGGAGAGGTCCTTGGTCTTCATGGCAGTGTTTGGTTAGTGGTGCCTCTTGCTTTGGTGTTGCAGACTCTGGGGCCTTTCAAAAAGGTGTGTATATGTAATGACAGATCATGTGACACTTAGATTTCACACAGTATTTGGTTGCACCAGAGCTTTTTATGGGCTTTATAACAAAGGGGATGAATACATACGCACATGCCAATTATCATTTTTGTATTTCTGAAAAATAGTTTTATGAACATATTTTTCTAATTTTACTTCACCAACTTAGACTATTGTTTTCTGAGCCATCACATATAATTCAGATTAAAAAAACATTGAACTAAAGGCTGTAATGTAAAAAAATAGGTAAAAAGCCAAGGGGGTGAATACTTTTGCAAGGCACTGTACTTTGTGTATCCAGGGTTGTGGGTTTGTTGCCGGATAGTCTGGGCACATGGGCTTGTTTAAGTGAGTAGTTGTTAAATAGTTTACTGTTTAATTAGCTTAATGTTTATGTTGGATGTTCCTTAGCTATGTTAAGTATATTCCTGTTTTTCCCCTATTATTTTATTTTCTTCCTTTTCTTTTGTACTGGGGTTATAAGCGCCTATGGTTGGGGTTATCCCCGTTTTCAACTTTATGTAAATATATGGTCATTTGGGTGAAATATCCTCTGGCCCTTTTACCCTTTTTCTCTTGGCCACTCTGAATATTATTGGTGTTCATATGTTTTAGACATGTGCATGATAAAAAAATGTGTTTTGTTTCGTTAAGCCTAGGTTCACACTGGGCTGCGGAAGTGAAGCCGTGCAAGTTCAGCTGAACTCGCACGATTTCACTCCCGCTTGTCAGTCCCGATTTCTGCACAGATGTCAATGTAAATCGCGTCCCGAAATCGCAAAAAGTAGTACAGAAACTATTCTGAAATCGGAACAGCTCCGCAGGTGCGGCGTCGCACTGATTAGGACGATGCCATTGCCGGAAATTGCCGGAAAATGCAGCCGATTTGACATGCGATTTGACATGTCAAATCGCATTTCAAATCACACCAGTGTGAACCAGGGCTTTGGCCTCGTACACACGGCCGAGATTCTCGTTGAAAAAAACATGTCGTTTTTTTCGACGAGATTCTTGGACAAGAAACTTGTCCCGGCCGAGTGTACACACGCTCGTTTCAAAGAGCCCGCGGTTCTTTGAAAGGAGCGTACGCGGTGACGTCATCGACTACGTCGAGCATGCGCTCGTCACATTCGATGCCGTCGCCGCCATCTTGGTATACCCTACGTATGCCTAGGAAGCTACCGCGCATGCGTCGAATTCATTTCGAACATGCGCGGGCTTCCGGGAGGACAGGTAAGTGTACACACACTCACTTTTCTCGTCGAGAAACATGCCGAGGAGAATCTCGACGAGAAAATAGAGAGCAGGTTCTCTATTTTCTCGTCGAGGTTTCTTGTCGGTTTTCTCGACGAGAAACCCAATAGCAGCGTACACACGACCTCTCTGCCAGCAAGTTTCTTGCTGGTTCTTGCCGAGAAAATCGGTCGTGTGTACGAGGCCTTAGACTCATTAATCTAGTTATTTTGTTTTGTTAAATTCGATTGATTCGTTCAATTCGTATTTGGAATTCGTATTCGGGATTTGTTATGTATTCTTTCGAATTTTCTTGTTTTACAAAGTGAACAAACAAAAGAAAGATCTTCATCAAATGATTACAATGACTCTTTAAATCACCTTTGGCTTAACAAAAACAGCATTCTTTTGAAATGGTACTCTAATAACCCCCACAGTCTTTGATTTCAGAAATATGTTTAAATTTCAAATTCTAATGGAATTCGATGTAAAATTCGATTTGAATTTCAATTAGAATTTCCGAAATTCAAACTGATTTCATTTCGCTATTCGGAGCATTCGGTAAACTTTGTTTATACTGTAATTGGGGTATTCAGACTTATCCGAATCTCCAAATTTGTCAGAATATTAATTCGTAACTAAACGAACCTCACATGTCTAATATGTTTATGTGTTCTGCGAGTGTCCATGTTCTTGGGGAGGTATTCATTCTATCTGAAACAATGTTTTTTCAGTACCTTCATTGTTCTTTAACCACTTAACGACCGCCCACTGTAGTTATACGTCGGCAGAATGGCACCGACAGGCAAAGTCACGTATATCTACGTGATTGCCTTTGTATAGTTGGGGGGTCCGATCGGACCCCCCTACTCTACAGTGAGCGGTCGTTTTCCATTGGGGAGCGATCCGAGATGAGGGGACGGCCGTTCGATTCCGGCCACCCCCTCGCGATCGCTCCCGGCGAATGAGAAAGCTTCCTCTGCTGTGTAATGTTTACACAGGCAGAGGAAGTGATGTCATCTCTCATGCGGCGCTCACATATACCGAGCGCCGTACAAGAGAAGACATCAGGTCAGTGCACAAAACACCACACTGACACCAGGACACATAGGCACACAAATCGCCCCCCCCAGGCCCCCCCAGACACCCCCAGATCACCCCCCAGCCCCCAGTCACAGTGTCACTGATTGCAGTGACCATTTATTTACTGCAATCAGTGACATTTGTGACTGTAAAAGTGTCACTACAGTTTAGTTTTAGGTCCAGTGTAGCCCCCTAACCCCCCCTAATAAAGGTTTAACCCCCTGATCGCCCCCAGATAACCCTTTCACCCCTAGCACCGCCGTCGCTAAGCGATCGTTTTTCTGATCGCTGTTTTATTGTCAGTGATGCCGATCGGTAGCCAGTTATTTTTTTAGGTTCCCCGCAGGTTTTTATAGCGTCAGGTACCCCCATATATTACCTAATAAAGGTTTAACCCCCTTGATCGCCCCCCAGGTAACCCTTTCACCCCCTATCACCACTGTCGCTAAGCGATCGTTTTTCTGATCGCTGTCTTATTGTCGGTGATGCCGATAGGTAGCCAGTCATTTTTTTTAGGTTCGCCGCAGGTTTTTATAGCGTCGGGTACCCCCATATTTTACCTAATAAAGGTTTAACCCCTTGATCGCCCCCCCAGGTAACCCTTTCACCCCCTTTTGCCAGTGTCACTATGCGATCGTTTTTCTAAACGCTGTCTTAGTTATGCTGGTGCCGATAGATAGCCAGTTATTTTTTTAGGTTCGCCGCAGGTTTTTATAGCGTCAGGTACCCCCATATATTATCTAATAAAGGTTTTAACCCCTAATTACCCCTAGTTAACCCTGCGTCACACCCCAGGCAGCGTCAGGTTAGTGCCAGTAATGCCAACACCCACGCGTGAAGCATACACCTCCCTTAGTGGTATAGTATCTGAACAGATCAATATCTGATCTGATCAGATCTATACTAGCGTCCCCAGCAGTTTAGGGTTCCCAAAAACGCAGTGTTAGCGGGATCAGCCCAGATACCTGCTAGCACCTGCGTTTTGCCCCTCCGTCCAGCCCAGGCCACCCAAGTGCAGTATCGATCGATCACTGTCACTTGCAAAACACAACACACATAAATGCAGCGTTCGCAGAGACAGGCCTGATCCCTGCGACTCCAGTGCTGTAGGAGGTGATTTCACCACCACAGTTAAAAAAAAAAAGCATATATGCCGAAGCATTGGGGCAGCAGGGGCGGAGGAGCGGAGGAGCGATTTTGCTCCTAATGCCGCATACATACGGTCGAAATTCCGACGGAGGCTTGCCCGTGGAAAAGTCTGACCATGTGTACGCGGCATAACTTTTGCGGGAAGATGCCCCCATGCTTCGGCATATATAAATGGTGCATGTATGCCCATCATTAGAAGTGGGTGGATGAAGGGCGGTATTCTAATGGTGGGCATACCCACCGATCAATCTTCAGCCAGCTACCGGCTTTCATGTCAAAGCAATCCTAGTGGCTAATTAGCCTCTGGACTGCTTTTACAAGCAGTGGGAGGGAATGTCCCTCCCCCCCCAGATATAAAAAGCGCCATTGGGAAATTGGGAAAGCATATTATCACACCGATCTTGGTGTGGTCAGATGCTTTGAGGGCAGAGGAAAGATCTAGGGTCTAATAGATCCCAGTTTAAAAAAAAAAAAAAAAAAAAGAGTACCTGTCACTACCTATTGCTATCATAGGGGATATTTACATTCCCTGAGATAACAATAAAAATGATAAAAAAAAAAATATGGAAGGAACAGTTTAAAAATAAAATAAAAAAGCAAAATTAATAATAAAAAAAGAAAAAAAAAAAAAAGCACCCCTGTCCTGCCCTGCTCTTGCGCAATGGCGAATGCAAGCGTGGGACTGGCGTCATATGTAAACAGCAATTGCACCATGCATGTGAGGTATCACCGCGAAGGTCAGATCGAGGGCAGTCATTTTAGCAGTAGACCTCCTCTGTAAATCTAACGTGGTAACCTGTAAAGGCTTTTAAAGGGTTTTAAAAATGTATGTAGTTTGTCGCCAATGCGCGTTTGTGCGAAATTTTAAAGCATGTCGTGTTTGGTATCTATGTACTCGGCCTAAGATCATCTTTTTTATTTCATCAAACATTTAGGCAATATAGTGTGTTTTAGTGCATTAAAATTTAAAAAAGTGTATTTTTTCCCCAAAAAATGCGTTTGAAAAATCGCTGCGCAAATACTGTGTGGAAAAAAAATATGCAACACCCACGATTTTATTCTGTAGGGCCTTTGCTTTAAAAAAATATATAATGTTTGGGGGTTCAACATAATTTTCTTGCAAAAAAAATAAATATGTTTTCATGTAAACAAAAAGTGTCAGAAAGGGCTTTGTCTTCAAGTGGTTAGAAGAGTGGATGTAAGCTTCCTAATGTTGTGTATAAAATTCCAGGACAGTTCAAAACCCCCCCAAATGACCCCATTTTGGAAAGTAGACACCCCAAGATGTATACTGAGAGGCATGTCGAGTCCATGGAATATTTTATATGTTGACAATTTATTTTATTATTTTTATTTTTTTTTGCACAAAGTTGTTACTAAATGATATATTGCTCAAACATGCCATGGGCATATGTGGAATTGCACCCCAAAATACATTCTGTTGCTTCTCCCGAGTACGGGGATACCACATGTGTGAGACTTTTTGGGAGCCTAGCCGCGTACGGGACCCCAAAAGCCAATCACCGCCTTCAGGATTTCTAAGGGCGTAAATTTTTGATTTCACTCCTCACTACCTATCACAGTTTTGAAGGCCATAAAATGCCAAAATAGCACAAAACCCCCCCAAATGACCCCATTTTGGAAAGTAGACACCCCTAGCTATTTGCTGAGAGGTATGGTGAGTATTTTGCAGATCTCGCTTTTTGTCAAAAAGTTTTGAAAATTGGAAAAAAAAAATGATTTTCTTTCTTCATTTTCAAAAACAAATTAGAGCTGTAAAATACTCACCATGCCTCTCAGCAAATAGCTTGGGGTGTCTACTTTCCAAAATGGGGTCATTTGGGGGCGTTTTGTGCTATTTTGGCATTTTATGGCCTTCGAAACTGTGATAGGTAGTGAGGAGTGAAATCAAAAATTTGCGCCCTTAGAAATCCTGAAGGCGGTGCTTGGTTTTTGGGGTCCCGTACGCGGCTAGGCTCCCAAAAAGTCCCACACATGTGGTATCCCCGTACTCAGGAGAAGCAGCGGAATGTATTTTGGGGTGCAATTCCACATATAACCATGGCATGTGTGAGCAATATATCATTTAGTGACAACTTTTTGTAATTTTTTTTTTTTTGTCATTATTCAATCACTTGGGACAAGAAAAAAAAATATTCAATGGGCTCAACGGGCCTCTCAGCAATTTCCTTGGGGTGTCTACTTTCTAAAATGGGGTCATTTGCGGGGGTTTTGTGCTATTTTGGCATTTTATGGCCTTCAAAACTGTGATAGGTAGTGAGGAGTGAAATCAAAAATTTGCGCCCTTAGAAATCCTGAAGGCGGTGCTTGGTTTTCGGGGTCCCGTACGCGGCTAGGCTCCTAAAAAGTCCCACACATGTGGTATCCCCGTACTCAGGAGAAGCAGCAAAATGTATTTTGGGGTGCAATTCCACATATAACCATGGCATGTGTGAGCAATATATCATTTAGTGACAACTTTTTGTATTTTTTTTTTTTTTTAGTCATTATTCAATCACTTGGGACAAGAAAAAAAAATATTCAATGGGCTCAACATGCCTCTCAGCAATTTCCTTGGGATGTCTACTTTCCAAAATGGGGTCATTGGGGGGGGGGGGGTTGTACTGCCCTGCCATTTTAGCACCTCAAGAAATTAGATAGGCAGTCATAAATTAAAAGCTGTGTAAATTCCAGAAAATGTACCCTAGTTTGTAGACGCTATAACTTTTGTGCAAACCAATAAATATACGCTTATTGACATTTTTTTTACTAAAGACATGTGGCTGAATACATTTTGGCCTAAATGTATGACTAAAATTTCGATTATTCGATTTTTCTTATAACAAAAAGTAGAAAATATCATTTTTTTTCAAAATTTTCAGTCTTTTTCTGTTTATATCGCAAAAAATTAAAATCGCAGAGGCAATCAAATACCATTAAAAGAAAGCTCTATTTGTGGGAAGAAAAGGATGCAAATTTTGTTTGGGTACAACATTGCATGTCCACACAATTTACAGTTAAAGCAGCGCAGTGCCAAATTCTGAAAACACCTCTGGTCCTTTAGCTACAAAATGGTCCGGGGCTTAAGTGGTTAATTGATTGGGTCCCCGACTCATGTAATCTCTTTGTACATTGTCCCCTTTATACATTGTCTTTCTTTAATAATAAAACAGAATGAAAGTAATAATAACAATAAATCTATAATTTGCCTACCTAAATCATATTTACATTATTTCAATAAGTTCTTTTTTATTATGAGTTGACATATGGACTTAAATGCTAAATAAAATGCGTTAGTTATTTTACATATAGCGGTTATAAGTTACTTTGCTTCAGGACTGCTGTTGCTCAGGTACTGACTAGGGGTTGGCGGGGAACTCATTATTGAACACATACAGTATATTGTATAATATTGTCAAACCGCGCTCTGCAAAAGCAAAAGCAAATATTGAGCCACCAGCGGAAGGCTTCAGGATCCTGTCCAGGATTTATTGTTATTTTAAAGCTCAACTCTAGTTAAAACCGATATAATAAACTTCACAGCAGTTTAAAAAAAGCAAAGTTTCAGCACGGGGTATTGCAGTTCTGCCTTATCAGCACAGTCCAGTAACAGCAGAACACTCCAGAGATTGGAACCATCTTACAAATGGTCCTCAAAAATGCCTGAGCCAATTAGTAACCCTCTGGTGAAAATGCAATATAACATGAACCACAATTTATCTTAATCTACAGGCACATGGAAATAATCTTTCTAAGTCACAGCTTTCTAGTGACAACGACTGTCTGGGAAAAGCAGGATAAATAGCTGCCTCTTCTCTCAGCTATGGCTTCCATATGTTATGTTATTCTAAGGCAGACATGATTCATTCTTGTGGGAATCACTTTAAAGCAAGTCTGAACCCAAGTTCAGTTTTCTCAATGTTTATCGAGTGTCATTAAACAAGAACTCCGGGCAATATTTGTATTTTCTCATGCAGTGGGGCTGTGCCCGCACTGCATGGGTTAACTGCCCGTTTTGTCAAGGGGCACAAGGAAAAGCTATACTTACCCGATCCTCCAGAAAAAAGAACTCCCAGTGGGTAGCACTCTCGCCTAGCAGTAAAAGTGTGTCGCTGGTTCGAATCCCAACCACGACACTACCTGCCTGGAGTTTGCATGTTCTCCCTGTGCCTGCGTGGGTTTCCTCCGGGTATTTCCGGTTTCCTCCCACACTCCAAAGACATGTAGGTTAATTGGCATATGTCTAAATTGGCCCTAGTATATGAATGTGAGTTAGAGATCTTAGATTGTAAGCGCCTTGAGGGTAGGGACCGATGTGAATGTACAATGTATATGTAAAGCGCTGCGTAAATTGACGGCGCTATATAAGTACCTAAATAATAATAATAATGTCCAGCGGTGGACTGTTCCTGGCGTCCTCACGTCCAGAGCCGTTCTATGGGTGTGATGACATCAGGAACAGTCTATTCACAAGGTATACCTTCACCAGGTATTGTTCTGCAGCATGCCCACTGCCTCAGCCTCGGAGGAGGGGGGGTGCGCAATGAAAACCCATCACAGGACCTCTCCTTAGCAGCCCACTGATCCGAGAAGTCCCTAAACTCCAGCTCCTCCCACACAACCACTCCCACTTTATAAAGAGGCAACGACAAAGAGGAGCAACCTCTTAAGGAGACCGCTACCTGCCTACACACAGACAGTCAGTCCAGCATGCATGCCCTGAGAGCTCTAGAAGGTAAAAAGAGTAAGTATGTACAAAAATAAGTAAATAGAAAAATGCCCAAAAACTTTCACATGTATAATCCAGGTTTTTGCTGATGGAGGGGATTGTCAGCCGTTGATTGAAAATTATGTTAAATTCAAGAGAAAAAAAAAATCTATATCTGCAGTGCTCCCTTCTGGGAAAATACCTGCCCTTTAATCACTCTTACGTATCCACATACAGTCATAAATACATATGTGTAGATACTGTATTTAAAAATGTTGTTCTTCTTTTAGCCATTGCCAAGTAATCAGTCATTTCTGATGCATCTTTCACACCTACAACTTGTTTTACTACTTCTTGTGGAATTATTCAGACTTACCCAGAGGTGTCCAGACTAGAAAAAAATAATATAATGTATATACAGTGCCTTGAAAAGGTATTTATACTCCTTGAAATTTTCCACATTTTGTCATGTAAATGTGTTTTATTGGGATTTTATGCGATAAACCAACACAAAGTGGCACATAATTGTAAAGAGGAAGAAAAATTATAATTTTTTTTTTTTTACAAATAAACATCTGAAAAGTGTGGTGCGCATTTGTATTCAGCCCCCTTTACTCTGATACCCCTAACTAAAATCTAGTGGAATCAATTGCCTTGAGAAGTCACCTAAGTAGTAAATAGAGTCTACCTGTGTGTAATTTATTCTCAGTATAAATACAGCTGTTCTGTGAAGCCCTCAGAGGTTTCTTAGAAAACCTTAGTGAACAAACAGCATCATAAAGGCCAAGGAACACGCAAGACAGGTCAGGGATAGGGAGTTCGGTACGCATTCAGAACATGCGAACAGGCAAAAAATTTGTTCGAACACGCAAACACCGGTAAAGTCTATAAATAAAGGAAAAGAAGATTTGCGCTAGGTGGGTAGTGATAGTGAGAAAAAAACATATATATAGATGTGAAAAAATATATAACAAAATCTGTGATGGACGTCTTGCAGCTGAACACTATAACCCTGATATGGGGCACAGAAAGGTATAGCTATATAAGAGTGCAGCTCTATATAATAAACTCAATAAACATAAATCAATATGTATAAGCAGTGATTCCTTAATGATCAAAAATAACTAATGACCACAAAAATCAAAATGGGCTAGTAATAGTCCACATAATATTACTGCTTTCACAGTAAAAACGTACAAAAATGTGTGAAGAAAAAACAAACAAAAAAAGTTCATATATATAGATATCCAGTAGAGACTTTCCTGTGTAGAAACATGGGTATAATCATTCAGATGTTATGCTACCCGCCACCTAAAGTAAGATTGGAGGCTTACCAAAAAGCCTGCGACCACCCTTATTCAGGGGGGTCAAACAAGGCTCAGAAGATTGATGGGGTCCACGCTGGAGCGTTGGGAGCTTCCTCCGCAGAAAATCCACTAGCCGGATCAATGGCACACTTCCAAGGGACAATCCATTCACTTCAGTAAGCATACACTTCCATGGATGATGAGGCGGACATCCAGTAGATAGCCAAACGTTTTTAGATTGGGGAGAGAAAGAACAAAGGCATCCAGTAGTGCAGAGGTTCCTTCAAAATCTTTATTAAAAGAATTTCCAAAGTAGGACCAAGTCCTAATCCATAAAAGTGTTCCTTGCAAGGAGTTTAAAAAAGCTCTGTATCATATCGATAGCTTCCGGTTCGCGCATGCGCAGTGCGTGCAACGTGACGGGGAAAACGTCAGGGTTTCCCAGTGACGTGTACTGTTGACCCCGCCCCCCTCTGATGCAACGCAGATTTCCCGTTGCATCAGAGGGGGGCGGGGTCAACAGTACACGTCACTGGGAAACCCAGAGGTTTCCCCTTGTCAGAGGGGGAAGGGATCAAGTGACGGGTGGCCCCGCCCTCAGCTACATAAGGAGCCACGTCATTGGCTGGGTGACTTCGGTGGAGGCAGGACCGTGTGATGTTCCTCGCTGGAGTCGCTGGAGAACATCCATCTCTGGAGTCGCTGGAGATAGAGGATGGATTTATTGGATTACATCGCTGGAATCTCTTTTTTATTTTTAATTTAAATTTTTTTAATAAAGGACTTGTCCCAAGCTGTGTACTGTGGTTTTCAACATTTTGACACTTTTCTTTACAATGTACCCCTTACCAATTCACATGGGGGGCCGGGATCTGGGGGTCCCCTTTGTTAAAGGGGGCTTCCAGATTCCGATAAACCCCCGCCTGCAGACCCCCACAACCACCAGGCAAGGGATGTGGGGATGAGGCCCTTGTCCCCATCAACATGGGGACATTCTCACCATGTTGAGGGCATGTGGCCTGGTACAGTTCAGGAGGGGGAGGGGCGCTCTCTCGTCCCCCCCCTCTTTTCCTGCGGCCTGCCAGGTTGCGTGCTCGGATAAGGGTCTGGTGTGGATTTTTGAGGGGAATCCCACGCAATTTTTTTAAAAGGGCCTAGTATGGGCCTAGTATGGATTTTTTGGGGGGAACCCCACGCCATTTTTTTTAAAGTTTGGCACGGAGTTCCCCTTAATATCCATATCAGACCTAAAGGGCCTGGTAATGGAATTTTGGGGGACCCCCACCCATTTTTTTTCCAATGACTTTCAATGACTTTTATCTGTATTGCCGGGACCCGACAATTCATTACAGCAGTAGTTTTAAATGACTTTTTTTCCTTTAGAAATGTCATTTTGTGCAGAGACTGTTCTAAACACGGGAAACACGCGCCACTTTACAGGCATACTATAGACACCCCCAGGTATGAAATTTAAAGGAATTTTCACTTTTATTGTTTCAGTTTAAGCATTATTAAAATCACTGCTCCCGAAAAAACTGCAGTTTTTAAAACTTTTTTTTGCATTGATACATGTCCCCTGGGGCAGGACCTGGGTTCCCAAAAACTTTTTATGACAATAACTTGCATATTAACCTTTAAAATGAGCACTTTAGATTTCCCCCATAGACTTTTAAAGGGTGTTCCGCGGCTTTTAGAATTTTCCGCGAACACCCCAAATTGTTCGCTGTTCAGAGAACGGGCGAACAGCCAATGTTCGAGTCGAACTCATGTTCGACTCGAACAGATAGCCCATCCTTTGTCAGGGATAAAGTTGTGGAGAAGTTTAAAGCAGGGTTAGGTTATAAAAAAATACCCCAAGGTTTGAAAATCTCACATGTTTAATGCATCATCCGAAAATGGAAAGAGTATGGCACAACTGCAAACCTACCAAGACATGGCCGTCCACCTAAACTGACAGCCGGGCAAGTAGAGCATTATTTAGTGAAGCAGCCAAGAGGCCCATGGTAACTCTGGAGGAGCTGCAGAGATCCACAGCTCAGGTGGAAGAATCTGTCCACAGGACAATTATTAGTCGTGCGCTCCACAAATCTGGCCTTTATGGAAGAGTGGCAAGAAGAAAGCCATTGTTGAAAGAAAGCCATGAGAAGTCCCATTTGCAGCTTGCAAGAAGCCATGTGGGGGACACAGCAAACATGTGGAAGACGGTGCTCTGGTCAGATGAGACCAAAATTTTACTTTTTGTTCATGTTGTGTAGATGCTTTTCTTCAACAGGGACAGGGAAGCTGGTCAGAGTTGATGGGAAGATGGATGGAGCCAAATACAGGGCAATCTTAGAAGAAGACCTGTTAGAGTCGGCCAAAGACTTGAGACTGGGGTGGAAGTTCACCTTCCAGCAGGACAATGACCCTAAAGATACAGCCAGAGCTACAATGGATTGGTTTAGATCAGGGGTGTTCAAACTTTTTTCAAAGAGGGCCAGATTTGATGAAGTGAACATGCGTGAGGGCCGATCATTTTGCCAGACATTCCGTGAACCATTAAAATTCGGTCTAAGTGTGTTCGTTCGAGCACCAATACACAATGCTCAACGAGAATTCTCTTGCCTTTGTGGCTGTGTGTCGTGAAGAGATGAGCTCAGGCGTGTTATTTGGATATACTGTATTTATCAGCGTATAACACGCACCTTC
This sequence comes from Rana muscosa, assembly GCA_029206835.1. Taxonomy (NCBI): domain Eukaryota; kingdom Metazoa; phylum Chordata; class Amphibia; order Anura; family Ranidae; genus Rana; species Rana muscosa. Next base: position 255,432,365 of record CM055122.1, on the reverse strand, counting down.
ACTTTAAAAAATCTTAAATTTTAAATAGAGAACTGTGAATCAAAATAAGGATCACTGCCCATCAATGCAGCCTTACAAGTGCCATAAATGCAGCACCCCCTGTTGCCCTGAATGCAGCACACCCGTTGCCCTGAATGCAGCACCCCCGTTGCCCTGAATGCAGCACCCCCGTTGTCATGAATGCAGCACCCCATTGTCATGAATGCAACACCCCCATGTTCTGAATGCAGCACCCCCCTTGCCCTGAATCAAGCACCCCCCTGCTCTGAATGCAGCACCCCCCTTGCCGTGAATGCAGCACCCCCTTGCCCTGAATGAAGCACCTCCCTTGCCCTGAATGCAGCACCCCCCTTGCCCTGAATGCAGCACCCCCTTGACATGAATGCATCACCCCCGTTGTCCTGAATGCAGCACCCCAGTTGTCCTGAATGCAGCACCCCCTTGCCCTGAATGCAGCACCCCCCTTGCCCTGAATGCAGCACCCCCCTTGCCCTGAATGCAGCACCCCCTTTCCCTGAATGCAGCACCCCCGTTGTCATGAATGCAACACCCCCCTTATCCTGAATGCAGCACCCCCTTGCCATGAATGCAGCACCCCAGTTGTTCTGAATGTAGCACCCCCGTTGTCATGAATGCAGCACCCCCATTGTCCTGAATTCAGCACCCCTTTGCCATGAATGCAGCACCCCCCTTGCCCTGAATGCAGCACCCCCCTTGGCATGAATACAGCACCCTCTTGCCCTGAATGCAGCACTCCCCTTGCCCTGAATACAGCACCCCCCTTGCCATGAATGTAGCACCCCCTTGCCCTGAATGCAGCACCGCCCTTGCCCTGAATGCAGCACCCCCTTGCCCTGAATGCAGCACCCCCTTGCCGTGAATGCAGCACCCACATTGTCCTGAATGCAACACCCCCTTTCCCTGAATGCAGCACCCCCCATTGCCCTGAATGCAGCACCCCCCTTGTCCTGAATGCAGCACCCCCCTTGCCATGAATGTAGCACCCCAGTTGTTCTGAATGCAGAACCCCGTTGTCATGAATGCAGCACCCCCGTTGTCCTGAATGCAGCACCACCTTGCCATGAATGCAGCACCCCCCTTGCCCTGAATGCAGAACCCCCCTTACCCTGAATGCAGAACCCCCTTGCCCTGAATGCAGCACCCCCCTTGCCATGAATGCAGCACCCCCTTGATTTGAATGCAGACTCACCATTGCAGCCTGATTCATGCCCAACTGCAGCATTGGAGGAGACAGGGAGGGGGCGGGATGAGCGCCGACAGACATACAGGAGAAGCTCGGGTTTAATCGGTGGCCTCTTTAATAGAAAGTCCCGCCTCCTGTGATGGACAGAACAGTCGTCCAATGTCAGCGGGACTTTCTTTTACAGAGGTCACCGTGCAAACAGGAAATACTCCTGTATGCACGGAGCTCGTCCCGCCTCCTCCAAGGCAGCCAGCATGTATTTCTTTTTTGGCTCCCGGCGCCCGGAGATTCGTTGGGGGCCACAAAAGATATACATGTCAAAATGACCAGGTGGGCCGTCCGAAACCGGAATGCGGGCCGCGATTGGACCGCGGGCCGGACTTTGGACATGCCTGGTTTAGATCAAAGCATATTCATGTGTTAGAATGGCCCAGTCAAAGTCCAGACCTAAATCCAATTGACAATTTGTGGCAAGATATTGAAATTGCTGTTCACAGACACTCTCCATCCAATCTGACAGAGCTTGAGCTATTTTGCAAAGAAGAATGAACAAAAATGTCACTCTCTAGATGTGCAAAGCTGGTAGAGACATCCCCAAAAAGACTTACAGCTATAATTGCAGAGAAAGGCGGTTCTACAAAGTATTGACTCAGGGGGGCTGAATACAAATGCACGCCACACTTTTCACATATTTATTTGTAAAAAAAAAATTAAAACCATTTATTGTTTTCCTTCCACTTCACAATTATGTGCCACTTTGTGTTGGTCCACCACATAAAAAATCCCAATAGAATACATTTACGCTATTGATTGTAACATGACAAAATGTGGATAATGGCAAGGGGTATGAATACTTTTTCAAGGCAATTCTGACCCCCGTAGAGAATGGTTTATGAGTGAATCTTGGTAAAATATAGACCTGCATCCAGCCAGTCAATATGGATGCATACGAACTGCGATTTCACGTGTGTCAATGTGCTTTTTGAACAACCCTCCCACGCATCAATACTTTCACCGCATTCCCCTGCCACCCTATCACTGCATAGAAGCTGGGAGTGCTGGGAGCCCTTTGTTAGCTTGGATGGTTTAGGAGCTTACACAGGGTTCAACTATCCTCCTGCTTTTCAGGCCTTAGCATTGCATTATTAAATGGAAGCAGTCACAGTTGGGCCCAGATGTAGTTACAGCCACGCACATCCCATATACAGTACCTTCATAGTATATTTAAATTGATGTTAAACCCACACCAGTAAAATCAGTCTGTATATGCAGTAAAGCAGTGGTCTCCAAACTGTGGCCCTGGGGCCGAATGTGGCCTTTTGCTTGCCTTTATCTGGCCCTTATTGCACTACTCGTCCAACTGACTACAATGATGGGACACCATTCCACTCACAGACAGCATACCTAGGGCACTATTCCTCCCATGATACCAAAAAGGGGCACTATTCCTCCCATTACAACCAATGATGGGCCACTATTCCTCCCATTACAACCAATGATGGGGCACTATTCCTCCCATTACAACAATGGGGTATTGCTTTCTTCCACTGACCACAGTGCGGCCCATCAAAAGCCTGAAGGACAGTAAACTGGCCCTTTGCTTAGAAAGTTTGGAGACCCATGCAGTAAAGTAGACATGTGCAATTGGTTTACTTCCAAATTCGATTTTTAACGAATTTTGACAAATTCGTTAATTCCGAAATTTCCGAATTTGCAAATTTTTCAATTTTCGGATTTTCGGATTTCTGAAATTTCGAATTTCCGAATTTTCGAATCACGAATTTTCGAATTTCGGAATATAAACATTTTGGAAATTTGGAAATTCAAAAATTCTAAATTAGAAAATTCAAAATTTCAGAAATTAGAAAATTTAAAAATTTGGAAATTTTCAAATCCGTAAATAAATATGAAAATCTGAAAATCCGAAAGAATGAAAATCCGAAAATTCGAAAACCCGAAAATCTGAAATAATAATCAACGAATAACTTAACTAACTATTAAATTATATTACTAACTTATTAAACTATAGGTATTGGTATTTAGTTTCAAATTTGGCTGTTAGTGAACGTAACGAATACAAATTTATCCAAAGTTCCGAATTATCTAAAATAACGAATGTCGCATCTAAATGAATGGAATGGAATGATCTAATAATAATAAAAACGTTTTATTATTATTATTTATTTATTATTAATTTGTTCCATTCCATTTGTTTAGATGCCACATTCATTATTTTGGATAATTCGTAACTTCAGATAAATTTATATTCGTTACATTCACTAACAGCCAATTTTGAAAGGAAATTTCAACACCTAGAATTTAATAGTTATTATTAGTTAGTTATTATTTCGAATTTTACTGATTTTCTTTCTTTTTTTCTGATTTTCGAGTTTTCGAAAATTCAAAATTCAAAACATTCGAAATTCCAAAATTCGAAAATTGGAGATTAGAAAATCAGAAATTCGAAAATTCCAAATTCCAAATTTCCAAAATCCGAAAATTCGGAAATTAGAAAATTAGGAAATTCGAAATTCGGAAATTCCAAAATTCCAAAATTCGGAAATGTAAAAATCAGAAATTCAAAAATTAGAAAATTCAGAATTCGAAAATTCAGAAATTCGAAAATCAGAAAATTTGGAGTTTTGAATTTCCGAATTTTCGAATTTCCGAATTTTCAAATTTCCGAATTTTCGAATTACGAATTTTTTTGAATTTCCAAATTTCCGAAAAAAGCAAAAAAAAAATGTAACGAAAACAAACACATTTTTCGGCAGTGCACATGTCTACAGTAAAGCATGCTTGTTATACTCACTGTGGAACCCAGTGGCTGTTTGATCCTGTCTTCTCTGATCCTCCCCTTCCTCCACTGTCCCCAATCCATCTCCTGATAGTACAGAGCCTTTGGAGTCACTCTGCACATGCTCAGAGAGTTTTTCTTTTCTTGGGAGGGTGCATGTGATCGGCACAGGGTCAATCAGCACGTCAGGGGTCCTGCATCCTCATAGGACAGTCAGAGGAGAATGAAACCTTCTCCTACAAGCCAGGGCTGGACTGGGAATTAAATCCAGCCCTGGAAAAAAATTCATACCAGCCCCACAGCATTATTATACCAGCATAACGTCATTATTTTCTTGTTCATGAAAGGGAAAACCATACATTTTAAAGCACATTTGAAGAGTGTATTATATATAGATAAGACAGATATGAAAGCACATAGGGCTTTATATATATATATATATATATATATATATATATATAAACGCAAATTCCAGTTAAAAGTGGTAAAAGTGGTCAATCATCAAGGGGGACCCCAGGAACTCAGATCGTGGGGGGGGGACCACCTTCCGCAGAAAGAATACACTAAGATAAGGGGGGGTGGGTTACTGATATAGGGGGGAAACCTTTATATCAATGCCCCCTTACATTATCGTATTCACTCCCCCCTTACATCAGTGACCCCCCTCAGATTGGCCTAGCGGTGCTGTCACTGACCTCCTCTCAGGTACACCGTGCAGGGCTTAGTCAGTTGGCTCCAGCTCGGTGGCTCTGGTTTTATCCTATATAGTCTCCTCTCCACAGTCCCCACACATCTGACTTCTCCCATGACCCCCATCCCAGCGGTGCTCCCACTCTTGACTCCTCGCCAGACTCCCTCAGAGACTGCAGACATGATACAGGAGATGGTCAGAGGCTGCAGACATGATACAAGAGCTCAATGCAGCCCCACCAGTACCCATCAAATGCAGCCTCACTGTGCCCATCAAATGCAGCCTCACTGTGCCCATCAATGCAGCCTCACTGTGCCCATCAATGCAGCCTCACTGTTCCCATCAATGCAGCCTCACTGTGCCCATCAATGCAGCCACACTGTGCCCACCATTGCAGCCACACTGTGCCCACCATTGCAGCCACACTGTGCTAATCAAATGCAGCTTTACTGTGCCCGTGAATGCAGTCTCACTGTGCCCATGAATGCAGCCTCTCCTATGTCCCATGTCCCAGTCTGCAGTCCCTGTCTGTGGGAAGGTGTGTTGTTGATGCTCGGTACGGTACCTTCCATGCCAGCAGGATATCCATGATCACCATCAGCAGGCAGGGTTTGTTCTCGTTTTGGATGGGGACAGTGCTCCTTCCAGAGGATCTGTTTGCTGTGAGATGGAGTGGTCCCTGGCCACCTGCAACTTCAGCCGTCCTCATTTTCCGGCCCCAGTCAGCCTTTCCCCTGGTCCTGGGGAAGTGAGAGCACTGGGGAGGGGGGCTGGAGAGAAGGGGGAGCGGAGAGCACTGGCGGGGTTGGAGAGCACATGGGTGGGGGCAAAGAGCAGGGGGAGTGGAGATCACAGGGGTGGGGAGCGGAGAGCGCTGGGGGGGGGCTTGAGAGCACTGGGGGGGAGCCAAAATAAAAAAGGGGTGGAGAGCATGGGAGGCTGAGAGGGGGGCTGGAGAGCACTGAGGGGGCCAAGAGTGTGGGAGGTAAAGAGCACTGGGGTGGAGATCTTGAGAGCACTGGGGGGGAGAAAGAACAGGGGTGGAGAGCACTGGGGGGTACAAAGAGAAGGGGGGAGTGGAGAGCACTGGGGGGTGGAGAGCAATGGGGGGAGCTTGAGAGCACCAGTGGGGGCCAGAAATACAGGGGTGGAAAGTACGGGGGGCTGGAGAGCACTATGGGGGGCGGAGAGCACTGGCGGGGTAGAAGACCACATGGGTGGGGGCAAAAAGAACAGGGTTGGGGAGCACGGGGGGCTGGAGAGCACTATGGGGGGCGGAGAGCACTGGCGGGGTTGGAGAGCACATGGGTGGGGGCAAAAAGAACAGGGGTGGGGAGCACGGGGGCTGGAGAGCACTGGGGTGGGGGCTAGAGAGTGATGGGGAGAGCTGGAGAGCACTGGGGGGAGAAAGAACAGGGGTGGGGAGCACGTAGTGCTGGAGAGCACTATGGGGGGCGGAGAGCACTGGTGGGGTTGGAGAGCACATGGGTGGGGGCAAAAAGAACAGGGGTGGGGAGCACGGGGGGCTGGAGAGCACTATGGGGGGCGGAGAGTGATGGGGAGACCTGGAGAGCACTAGGGGGGGAGAAAGAACAGGGGTGGGGAGCACTGGGGGGAGTGGAGAGTACTGGGGGGGAGAACAGGGGTGGAGAGCACTGGAATGGTGGCTGGAGAAGGATGGGGAGAGCTGGAGAGCAGGGGGGCAGAAAGAACAGAGGTGGAGAGAACTGTGGGGGACTGGAGAGTATGGTGGGGGAGGAGAGCACTGGGGGGGGGGGAGCCACAAAAGAAGTTGGATAGGAGGATCGGCAGGGGGACCACATATAGAGGAAATGGGCTTTTTATATTCCTCCATACAGCCACGGAATGCTTGGTTCTCCTCCCCCCCCGCAAGCATTCAGTGGCTGTATGGAGGAATATAGAAAGCTCATTTCCTCTATATGCGGTCCCCCTGCCGATCCTCCTATCCAGGCACACAGGGCGGGCTGTACGGCGGGCATCTCCTGTAGTGCTCCCTGTCCCCTCTCTCCTGCTCCTGTTTATCACGGAGCTGACCTGGCTGAATCTGTGTTCGGCGGTGACGGTGACGCTGTAACACGGTCCCGCCCCCCTAGACCGTCTCCTGTGATAGGCTGAACACTGACTCTATCTACTATCACACGAGCCGGTCTAAGGGGGCGGGACCGCGTTACAGCGCCGCCGCTGAACACAGACCGAGACAGGCAGCTCCGTGATACACAGGAGCAGGAGAGAGGGGAGCACTGCAGCCGCAAATGAAACCGGCCCCAGGACAGGCAGCCTACCGGGAACTCTCCCGTTTTCCCGGTAGGCCAGTCCGGCCCTGCTACAAGCTTTAACTAGACACCGATAGAAGTCACAAGACTGCTATATACTGCTGATGAGAAAACGTATTTAGTAGGCTTGTGCAATTCGTTTCGTAACGAATTGAAATTCGTCCGAATTTAGCAACTTTCGGACATTCGGAAGCATTCGAATTTCCGAACAAAGCAATTACGAATAAGACCGAATCCGAAATAAATTATACCGCAAATAGCGAATGCCCGAATGTCTTCGGCATAATTCGTTATGAAAAAGTTACGAATGTACGAATCCATACGAAGCACAATAACACTCACTCTGCTCTGCTCTCTGCTTCTCCCACACCGTGCTGAACTCCCTCTCAAAATGGTGTACAGGGGCGGAGGTTATAGCCGCATGTAAAAAACGAAAGTAAAATACGAGATTTCGAATCCATTCGAAGCACAATAACACTCTGCTCTGCTCTCTGCTTCTCCCTCACCGTGCTGAACCCTCTCAAAATGGTGTACAGGGGCGGAGCCTATAGCCGCATGTTAAAAACGAAAGTAAAATACGAGATTTCGAATCGTTACAAATAACCGCAATGTATTTAGAAAAGTACAAATCCATTCGAAGCACATTAGGCATAATAGGCAGCGTCGTTGTGAGAGAGACACGGAAAATTACGAATCAACGAACCCAAAAAAAGTTACGAAAGTAGGAGTTGTGTCCAGAATCAACGAAAAACAACGTACTCTACCGAAAGTACGAATTATAAAGCAACAAAAAATTCAACGAAAAATGTCGCTTGCAAAAATACGAATGAGTCCGAACACGAAAAATCCCGTCTAGCAAAATTACGAATGATTACGAATCAACAGGACCGGAAAGAAACGAACCGAAACGGAACGAATTTTTCCGTTGTGCACAAGTCTAGTATTTAGTAGTTTGTTTATTAAAATAATTGCATTTCCATGTTCTGTGTACTGTGGGAGGCCAGATATAGTGAATGCAGGTTCTGGGTTTAATAACACTACAAGTACACAGTTTGGCTGTCTCTGCTGTATATGGATGACAGCTGTTCTAACACTGATGAAAATGCATATACAGTACCTGTTGAACTGGATAATTACTACCAGTTTGGTGACTGATTTTTCACAGTTCTCAGGCTCTTCAGTAACTAAAAGGGTTGAGCATGCCGATGTGTCATCATAAGCTACACTGCCTAGGGTGATGTTGTCACGTGACGAGGTGAAATACCTCATCACATGGTACAAAAGGGATTCCACCCCAACATTACAGACACTATGTGAAGAATGCAGGGTGATTAAAGCTGTTTGTAAAATCTGCAAAAAACATTAAAACTTTTCTCTGCATTTCAATATAAGAAAACGACACTATTCTTAACCACTTATAGTCGCAAAAAAAAGTGCAGCGCTCTCCTTCAAAAAAGTGCATTCAAATTATAGTGCATAAATAAATATCTAATAACAGTGTAAAAATCATCTACAGTGGTTACGGAAAGTATTCAGACCCCCTTAAATTTTTCACTCTTTGTTATATTGCAGCCATTTGCTAAAATCATTGAAGTTCATTTTTTTTCCTCATTAGGCCTCATGCCCACTGGCGTTTTTACAGCTGCGTTTTTTGCAGCTTAAAAACGCCTGTCCATGTTATTGTAAATATTTATTTATTTTTTTGAAAAAAAACAAAAAAAAACAAAAAAAAAAACGTCGGAGCTAAAAACGCGACCGCGCGTTAGTGCGCGTTTTTTGCGCGTTTTTTGACGCTCGCGTTTTTTTTTCTGACGCTGAGGAACGCACTGGTCCTGGTTTTTTTTTACAGCTTACAAACGCCTATGCTCTTTACAGCTCAAAAACGCCTAGGTGGGCATGAAGCTATAGACTAACATGGACAGGCGTTTTTAAGCTGTAAAAAAACGCTTAAAAACGCGGCTGAAAAAACGCCCGTGGGCATGAGGCCTTAATGTACACACAACACCCCATATTGACAGAAAAACACAGAATTGTTGAAATGTTTGCAGATTTATTAAAAAAGAAAAACTGAAATATCACATGGTCCTAAGTATTCAGACCATTTGCTGTGACACTCATATATTTAACTTAGGTGCTGTCCATTTCTTCTGATCATCCTTGAGATGGTTCTACACCTTCATTAGAGTCCAGCTGTGTTTGATTATACTGATTGGACTTGATTAGGAAAGCCATACACCTGCCTATATAAGACCTTACAGCTCACAGTACATGTCAGAGCAAATGAGAATCATGAGGTCAAAGGAACTGCCTGAAGAGCTCAGAGACAAAATTGTGGCAAGGCACATATCTGGCCAAGGTTACAAAAAGGTTTCTGCTGCACTTAAGGTTCCAAAGAGCACAGTGGCCTCCATAATCCTTAAATGGAAGATGTTTGGGACGACCAGAACCCTTCCTAGAGCTGGCCATCTGGCCAAACTGAACTATCGGGGGAGAAGAGCCTTGGTGAGAGAGGAAAAGAAGAACCCAAAGATCACTGTGGCTGAGCTCCAGAGATGCAGTCGGGAGATGGGAGAAAGTTGTAGAAAGTCAACCATCAAAAGGGTGCTTCTACTAAATACTCCACACATACCGCTTAGAATTAAGGCCAAAAAGTTCTATCTTGGTCTCATCAGACCAGAGAATCTTATTTCTCACCTTCAGGTGTTTTTAGCAAACTCCATGCGGGCTTTCATGTGTCTTGCACTGAGGAGAGGCTTCCGTCGGGCCACTCTGCCATAAAGCCTCGAGTTAAATATATGAGTGTCACAGCAAAGGGTCTGAATACTTAGGAGCATGTGATATTTCATTTTTTTTTACTTTTTTTATAAATCTGCAAAAATGTCAACAATTCTGCATTTTTCTGTCAATATGGGGTGTTGTGTGTACATTAATGAGGAAAAATGTATTTAAATTATTTTAGCAAATGGCTGCAATATAACAAAGAGTGAAAAATGTAAGGGGGTCTGAATACTTTCCGTACCCACTGTATAAATAATACATTTACGTGAGTCCATCTTTTCTTTTAAACATATATACAGTCCATAAATAAATAATTCAATGTCCATGAAAAAAAGTGCGGTCCCATTAGAGCTGCACAATTAATCGTTAAAAAATCGTGATCTCGATTCAACCCCCCTGACGATCTCCAATGCAGAGTTTGCCGATTCTTTCATATAACAAGGGGAGAGACTTATCAGCTGTGAAAAGAAAATATCCGGGCAGTCTGCCAAGTTTTTAACAGGAAACATTGTAACTAATGCTTCATTCTTAGATCAAAGGGATACTTCTGTGTGTGTGTGTAAAGAAAAAAATCTGCCAAGTTTGTAACAACATGAAACATTGTAACTAACTTCCTTCTTAGAAGAAACTTTGTGTGTAAATGCAGGAAGTTTAACCACTTAAAGTCTAAATCTTTTTCTGACACTTGTTTCTTAAGTTAAAATCAATATTTTTTTGCTAGAAAATTACGTGGAACCCCCAAACATTATATATATTTTAGCAGAGACCCTAGGGAATAAAATGGCAATTGCTGCAATATTTTATGTCACATTGTATTTGCCCAGCGGTCTTTCAAATGCAATTTTTTGGGAAAAAATACACTTCAATGAATAAAAAAAAAAAAAACAGGAAAGTTAGCCCAATTTTTGTTGTTTTAATGTGAAAGATGATGTTACGCCGTGAGAATCGTGAGAGAATCGCGATCTATCTTCTAAGCAAAAAAATTGTGATTCTCATTTTAGCCAGAATCGTGCAGCTCTAGGTCCCATACACCAAAAACGTTTCAGTAATTGCCTCTGATCACCACAGTGCCTTTCACCCCACCTATGGGTGTCCTCTCACCTGCTTGAATGGACCTCACTAATTACAGGAGGTCTATATGCACTTTTCAGTGTTATAAGTGGCACTGCTCCCACTAGCTGTACACTCCAAATCCGTGGCTCTCAGCAGCTCTCAGCGCGGTGTCAATCATATAGGAGGCAAGAGGAATGAACCATAGTGACAATTAAAAATTTGGGATTTTCATTAAAGTGGAGCTCCACCCTAAATTACAAGTTCCTCTCATCGGAACCCTCCCCCCCTCCGGTGTCTCAATTGACACCTTTCAGGGGGGAGGGGGGTGAAGATACCTGTCTAAGACAGGTATTTTCACCCACATCCGGGAGTCCTCTCTCCGGGAATCTGCGGGAGTGACGTCACTTCCCCCAGACTTCCCGTAGTGTTCTGGGAGACACTCGGCTCCCAGAACACAGGAGGACGAATCAGAACGGCGCAGCGCGACTCGCGCATGCGCCGTAGGGAACCGGGCATGAAGCCGCAGGGCTTCACTTCCTGGTTCCCTCAGCGAGGATGGCGGAGGGAGCAGCAGAGCGATGAGCGATCGCTCGTCCTCTGCTGCGGACGTCGCTGGACTCCAGGACAGGTAAGTGTCCAAATATTAAAAGCCAGCAGCTGCTGTAGCTGTAGCTGCTGGCTTTTAATATTTTTTTTCCGGCGGAGCTCCGCTTTAACCACTTGCCGGCCACTCACTGTAAATATACTGCGAGCGGGAACGGCAGGTGCAGGCACAATCACATACCCTGTACGCATACCTCCCACCTTTTTGAGATGGGAATGAGGGACACCTATCAGCAAAAGTATGCATGCATAAGACACACCCCTTGTCACACCCCCTTAAAAGAGAATTGTACAAAAAAACAAGATTGGTTAAACCCACAAGTGCTTTTCTTTACCACTACTATTCCTTTATATTGGCTTTTGGAATTTAAAAATGCAGCAATTTAGAAATCAGATGAAAGGTTTTGCACTGGAAAACACTTTTTGATAGATAAAAGGTGCATTTTATATACATCTATATAGATCAGACCAAAATGAGGGACAAATGAGGAGGAATGAGGGACATTGTTCCAAATCAGCGACAGTCCCTCGAAATCAGGGACAGTTGGCAGCTATGTCTGTACGTCAGGCATTTCTTCCAGGTTTGGAGCCCCCTGCTGACCCATGCTGCGATTGGACTCAGCACAAGTTTGGCAGCAGATTTCAGCCAATGATTTTGGCTGAAATCAGCTGATCGGCTGTGTCCAATCATACACAAAGTTCTGTGTTTACAAACACACCAAACTCTTTGTGCATAGGATCGGCGAGCTGGCTGTTTCTTCTCCCCAAAAATCAGGGGGAAAAAACAGACAGATAGTAATGTAAAAGAAGCACCCATTACACAGTGTTAGGCACACAGTTAACCCCTTGATTGCCCCTAGATGTTAACCCCTTTTGCAGGCAGTGTCATTAGTACAGTGTCCGTGTACAGTATTATCACTGATCACTGTATTAGTGTCACTAGTGCTGTCAGTGTTAGTTAGTGACTCTCCCAGATAGAGTCTGTTAGTGCCAGATTTCCCACCACCCTATCACAGTTCCACTATAAGTCGTGATCACCGCCATTAGAATATAGTGTCTATACAGCTGCATAAAATCTAGTATATATACCATAGTTTGTAGACACTAAAGTGGTCACACAAACCAGTTAATATACATGTATACAGGACACGCATGTAAACTGTCCTGGGCTTCTACAGTGCAACGGTTTGTGTCTGCATTGCCAACCTTCACATTCAAGGTGTGCATAGTGGAAAGCAAGAATTCATTTTTCTGAGCCTTGGGTGGCACCAACCAAACATCAGGGTGGTGGGTTTGGACGTTTTGTTTCGGTACAATCACTTTGTTTTCTCACCTCAACCTTTATTTAGGGATAAAAGCAGAAAAAGTATTGTCTGGTAAAGAGCTATCTGCTGCTTGGTGGGCAATAAAATATAAATATTTTAGCCTGCATCTCATTAAAGACATTCTGTGATCACTTTTATTTTATAACATTAGCATTGTAATAACAATACAAACAATAGTTATATTTGACAATCCAATATAAGATTACTTTCTGTTTTGGGACAGAAAGTGAAAGGAAATCTCACCAATAGGACACAGATGGCAAAAAGAAAACCTGAAGGGGTTATAACCTTCCCTTAAAGTGGATGTAAACCCTCACATATACCCAGTGAAGTGAACAGCCTCAGATGATATACAGGGATGAAACAAATCTCCCTACATAAGTTTTACATGTATATCTACTGTCTTCATCTTTATATACTGTTTAGAAAGTGCACATCGTGTTCGGAGATTTTCTCTTTCTGGTTAGCACTGCAGTGAAGTCCGGGCATACAGCCAAGACAGCTGATTGGAGGAAAGGCACACACCCCTCTCCTCATAGGTAGAGACTTTCAGAGCTGATCGTTGAACAGTTCAGGGCTTTACATCTACTTTGAAGCCCTGTACACACGATCGGTTTTACCGATGAAAACAGTCCAATGGACTTTTTTCATCGGACAAATCGATCGTGTATGGGACCCATCTGTCCTTTTTCCATCGGTTTTTAAAAATAGAACATGTTTTAAATTTTTCCGATGGATCAAAAACCGAGAGCAAATTCCGATCGTCTATGGGCAAGTCCATCGGATAAAAAACCCACGCATGCTCAGAATCAAGTCGACGCATGCTCAGAAGCATTGAACTTCATTTTTCTCGGCTCATCGGAGTGTTTTACGTCACTGCGTTTGGAACGGTCGGTTTTTTGACTGATGGTGTGTGGGCAAGACTGATGGAAGTCAGCTTCATAGGATTTCCGATGGACAAAACCATTGGATTAAAATCCATAGGATATCCGATCGTGTTTAAGCTTTAAGGAAATTCAAAAGAGAAGGATGGACAATTTTTGTCGAATGAACAAATTTCTAACAGTGTATGTGGTTTTCATTTCGGTCCATTTGTTTCAAAATCAGATGTTAAAAGCAAACAAATTTTTAAAGTACTTGGAACTACATTTGTTAAGTAATTTAATGCACTAAGAATTTTCAAACCTTCGTATGGCCAGCTTTACTCTATCCAAAATGAAAAAACTGCTTTGCATTTACTTTTACTTTAGGAGTCAAAATTACCGTTATTATTTCATACAAATGGAAAGATTGTTGAGGTTGTTCAAAAACCTCTCAGGTTTACTGATTTTAATAAGTATTTCAATATAAAATGTACAGGAAATTTGAATAATAAAATGTAAATGTATGTAATTTTTCATGTTTTATGTATTTTTCTTCGTATTTATTCAAAGCAGACATCGGCAAGTTTTCTTGTTAAATTTATTAGTTCATCACTCACCCTCATATTTTTATGTTACATATTGAAGCCCTGTATACATTTGAGTGATGTTCTGGTGGTACATTTGTTTACATGTGTTTTTGTAGCATGTTTTTGGAGCAGCACCATTCATTTAAACGGGTTTCCCTCTGCTCATAAAACGCGCCAAATAAGCTCATATACCAAATGTTGGCACTGAGCAAAGCGCATTTTCCCACGTTTGTTTTTTGTATTTTTTTGTGCACTTTGTTGTGCCGAAAAAAATACAACTAGACGCTAAACTGCTAGCTGTGTTTGGGGTGCCATTAGTGCTTTAGCGCATTTTTCATGTGATTGCAAAAATACACGTTTCCGCAACGCCCAAATGTGAACTAGACTCAAGGAACATAGATACAATATTGATGCAGCAGATGGCTGATCATTTTAGGTCAATATACTGTACAGTTGTGCTCGGAAGTTTGCATACCCTGACAGAATTTATGATTTCTTGGCCATTTTTCAGAGAATATGAATGATAACACAAAAACTTTTCTTTCACTCATGGTTATTGTTTGGCTGAAGCCATTTATTATCAATCAACTATGTTTATTCTTAATACCGTGTATGGGCCCCCTTTAACATCAATGACAGCTTGAAGTCTTTTGTGGTATTTGTGGATGAGGCTCTTTATCGTCTCACATGGTAAAGCTGCCCATTCCTCTTGACAAAAAGCCTCCAGTTCCTGTAAATTCTTGGGCTGTCTTGCATGAACTGCACGTTTGAGATCTCCCCAGAGTGGCTCAATGATATCGAGGTCAGGAGACTGAGATGGCCACTCCAGAACCTTCACTTTATTCTGCTGTAGCCAACGACAGGTCGACTTGGCCTTGTGTTTTGGATCATTGTCATGTTGGAATGTCCAAGTACGTCCCATGCGCAGCTTCCTGGCTGATGAAAGCAAATGTTCCTCCAGTATTTTTTGGTAACATTCTGCATTCATCTTGCCATCAATTTTGACCAAATTTCCTGTGCCTTTGTAGCTCACACATCCCCAAAACATCAGCGATCCACCTCCGTGTTTCATAGTAGGAATTGTGTACTTTTCATCATAGGTCTTGTTGACTCTCCAAATGTAGCGTTTATGGTTGTGGCCAAAAAGCTAAATTTTGGTCTCATCACTCCAAATGATTTATTTTTAGAAGGTTTGAGGCTCGTCTCTGTGCTGTTTGGCGTATTGTAAGCGGAATACTTTGTGGCATTTGCGTAGTAATGACTTTCTTCTGGCGACTCGACCATGCAGTCCATCTTTCTTCAAGTGTCTCCTAATTGTGCATCTTGAAAAAGCCACACCACATGTTTTCAGAGAGTCCTGTATTTCACCTGAAGTTATTTGTGGGTTTTTCTTTGCATCCTGAACAATTTTTCTGGCAGTTGTGGTTGAAATATTAGTTGGTCTACCGGACCGTGGTTTGTTTCAACAGAACCCCTCATTTTCCACTTCTTGATTAGAGTTTGAACACTGCTGATTGGCATTCTCAATTCCTTGAATATCTTTTTATATCCCTTTCCTGTTTTATACAGTTCAACTACCTTTTCCCGCAGATCCTTTGACAATTATTTTGCTTTCCCCATGACTCAGAATCCAGAAACGTCAGTGCAGCACTGGATGAAAGATGCAAGGGTCTGTCAGGAGTCCAGAAACTCATTGACCTTTTATACACATACACACTAATCACAACCAAACAGATCACAGATGAGGAGGGTTACCTTTATTAGCCATTCAAACCCCTCTGTGTCAATTGTGCGCATGTTATCAGGCCAAAATCAGCAGGGTATGTAAACCTTTGATCAGAAATGTTTTTGTGTTATCATTCATATTCTCTGAAAAATGGCCAAAAAATCATAAACTCTGCCAGCGTAGATAAACTTATGAGCACAACTGTATATACAGGCCAACATATATAAAACCAAGAACATGGCATATAATTGTGAAGTTAAAGGAAAATGATAAATGTTTTTTTTACATTTTTAATTTTAAAGTTCAATTTTGGTTTTATCCGACCAGAGCATCTTCTTCCACATATTTGCTATGTCCCCCACATGGCTTCTCGAAAACTGCAAATGGGATTTCTTATGGCTTTCTTTCAACAATGGCTTTCTTCTTGCCACTCTTCCATAAAGGCCAGATAGTTGCCCTGTGGACAGATTCTCCCACCTGAGCTGTGGATCTCTGCAGCTCCTCCAGAGTTACCATGGGCCTCTTGGCTGCTTATCTGATTAATGCTCTTCTTGACCGGCCTGCCAGTTTAGGTGGACGGCCATGTCTTGGTAGGTTTGCAGTTGTGCCATACTCTTTCCATTTTCGGATGATGGATTTAACAGTGCTTCATGAGATGTTCAAAGCTTGGAATATTAATAATAATTAATTAATAATTTTTCATAATCTAACCCTGCTTTAAACTTCTCCACAACTCTATCTCTGATGTGTTTTCCTATGTCTTCATGATGCTGTTTGATCATTAAGGTTCTCTAACAAACCTCTGATGGCTTCACAGAACAGCTGTATTTATAATGAGATTAAATTACACGCAGGTGGACTCTATTTACTAATTAGGTGATTTTTGAAGTCAATTGGTTCCACTAGATTTTAGTTAGATGTATCAGAGTAAAGGGGGCTGAATACAAATGCACGCCACATGTTTCAGATATTTATTTGTAAAAAAAATTGAAAAACATTTATAATTTTCCTTTCACTTCACAATTATGTGCCACTTTGTGTTGGTCTATCACATAAAAGCCCAATAAAATACATTTACGTTTTTGGTTGTAACATGACAAAATGTTACAACCAAAAACATAAATGTATTTGATTGTAACATGATAAAATGTGGAAACTTTCGAGGGGTATAAATACTTTTTCAAGGCATTGTATATATACGTGATTCTGTGCAGAGCGGCCGCCCTGGAGCAATAAAGCTACATGGGCTGGTCGTAAAGTGGTTAATTCAGAGCTGCATTCATTTATGTTTTTTTATATCCTTGACTTCCGCTTAATGAAAAATATATGCTCTAAGGAAAATGTTCAAATTGCAATGTCCAAATCTTCTTTTGAACCTTATGTACTTTAAATCCAATAAAAACAAAATGACCAAAAAAAGAACATTAAATGATAACAAAGAAAAAAAATCAATGTGACAAGCAGAAATAATGGGATTTCATAGTCAGTTTTGGCATCATCATTAAGTAGCCTATTAGACGTTAGATACTTATTGTGATCCAGTCAGTAAAGTGGAAATATGAGCAAAATAAAAAAAATGACATTTACTCTGTAATCTGTCACCAGCACTACACAGCAGTTTTTGCTTGTCTTTTTTTCTCCGTAACATTGTTTATTTTATTTTTTTTCATTCAAGTTTTAGTTTATTATCTATATAGAGTCAGTACAATCTTTACAGAAAAAAGTACAAAGTAGTATCACAATCTAATATGCAAGCGAACAAGTTAAATATAAGTAGATCTCAAAATACAATATTACCATGTTGGAATACATCAATGCAAAAATACCATAAAAATGGAAAATATTGAAATATATTTATCAAAAATAGGAGTAACCCCCTACCTCTATACCCCCTCATTCTAACCTTCCCTTCTTCGAAAGTAAGTAGCAATGATGGCCTATTAAATATCTCAAAATATATGTATATAGTTACCAGAAGATGAGGAGATCCTCCATTCCCCCAGACACCCCTAAAGGGAACATACTGTGCCTGAGAAGGCAAGAGGAGCTCCCCCACCCCCCCTCCTAAGCAACCCAAAAACTTTTTTTTGAGAAAACATATGACCTTAATTTGAGTGTATATAACAGGAAATATAGTAGTCTACTATAAGTTTAACCGGGTGTAAAAAATCCTTCTCAAAATAATAAATCAAAGTCAAATGTTCTGACTCTAAAATAAGAGAATGTTGTATAAACTTGAGAAGTCTTAAAACAATCTAGTACAAATACCTATTTATATTCCATATAACAAAAATAAATAAGAATGGGAGAAAGAGAGAAAAAAAGAGAAAATATTTAGTGTTCAGTAGGAAAAAAAGGAAGAAATAGAAAAAGAAAGAAAGAAAGCCTACCTGCTCAATGTAAACATCAATATTCAGCGATTGGTGTTGCTAATTACTTAAGGGGTATAGGAATTCCCAAAAATTATATCCAAGGTTCCCATATAGAATTAAATTGAGTAGATCTGTCCAACGATGAACTAATCATTTTTTCCTGTTCCATTATCCACGTAACTTTTCTCTTCAAACATAAAAGAGAAACTGACGTTTTTTTCCATGCTTTGGCAATGGTTATTCTAGCCCCTGTAAGTATGAATAGAATCAGTTTTCTGGTAACCTTGGGAACCTGTGGTATAAATCCGTTAAGTAAAGCGATCGCTGGAGATTGATGTATTGTATATCCTGTGATTTTTTGTATAATATTGAAGATTTTATTCCAAAATCCTCTGATTTTGGGACATTCCCACAAAATATGAATCATAGATCCTAATCCCTGACAACCTCTAAAACAGAGAGGGGATGAGGTGGGATATATAGCAGCTACTCTTGTAGGAACTAGGTACCATCTAGTAAAGATTTTAACATTTGCTTCTATAAGTGAAGCATTAAGAATGCCTTTTATTGATCTAATAAAATTTCCACACCAGTCCTTCAGATCCCAATCACTTTGGAGGTCCTTCTCCCAAGCCAGCATATGAGGCAGTTTAATATCGTTGGAAGCAAGCGACTTATATATAACAGAAATCCCACCTCTCCTATTAATAGCCTGTTCACATCTAACTTCATATGGCGTAGGTTTTCTAGATCCAGGATTATTTACCCATAATTTATTAGTAAAATTAGAGATTTGAAGAAATCTTGATCTTTCAGTAGAAGGAAAATCAATATTATCAATGAAATATTGTATAGAGAGAGGGCCTGATCTTGAGAAAAAAACTCCAATGTGGTACACCCCCTTATCATGCCACCACTTAAAGGAACCAACATCCCCTTTTGAGATAAATAATGGATTCTGAAACAGATCAGCCAATGGTTGCAGCTTAGAGACCAAAGAGGGGAGATTCCTAAGCGAGTCCCACAAAGCTAAAGATTGTGATAGAGCAGGAGATAAAATAGAAGGTCTGTTTTTGGGAGGACACCACAATAAATTTTCCAAAGAAAATTTAGGGGAAGCCAATTCTTCTATATGAATCCAGTCAGGTTGTTCATTTTTGAGGTATATATCAGACAACTGTGCCAGTCTAGCAGCTTGGTAATACCACCAAAGGTTCGGAAGTCCCAAGCCTCCCTGCTCAGGGAGATTATACAGACTGCGGGAAGAAAGGCGTGGACCTTTTCTGTTCCAAATAAATTTAAGGATTTTGCTTTGGAAGGCTTTTAGGTGAATTTTTTTAATCGGAATAGGGAGCGAGCGAAAAAGATACAACAATCTGGGTAGGAGGGTCATCTTGATCGAATTAAGTCTGCCAATCCAACCGATATTGTGTGTTCTCCAGTTGCTAAGATCAGCCTCAAGTTTCCTATACATAGGTGGATAATTAGCTTGATATAAATCTTCAAATTTTGAAGTGAGATTAATACCTAAGTATTTAAGGGAGCAAGTACTCCAACTGAATTTGTATTTATTTTGTATGTAGGAAACCACGGAGTCTGGAAGAAACACATTAAGGGCTTTAGATTTGGCCATATCAACCTTGAGACCTGATATTTTGGAGAATTTTTGAAGCAGAGAGTAAATTTCAGATAAAGAAGACTTTGGGGAAGTAATAAACAACAACAGGTCATCTGCAAATAATGCACATTTATGATTTTCTTTTTCACACTGGATCCCCCTGATATTCGGATTATTCCGGATTGCAATTGCTAATGTTTCTATCATAACAGCGAATATCAGGGGAGATAAAGGGCAACCTTGCCTAGTACCTCTACAAATCTTAATGGAGTCAGAGAATAGCCCCTGTAATCTGACTTTAGCTTCAGGTGTAGAATATAGAGCAGATAAAATGCCTAAAACTTTCAAACCAAAACCCCAGCGCTTCATGACCTCAAACATGTATGGCCATGAAACTGAATCGAAGGCCTTTTGCAGGTCCAACGATAGGAGCATACTTTCCTGTTTTTGTTTACCTACCCATTGGGTTTGCAATATTGACACCAAATCTACCACTCTCCTCACCTGATCTGGGCCCTGTCTACCAGGGATAAATCCCACCTGATCTTTATGGCTATATTGCCCAATGAAGGAAGATAACCTATTAGAGAGAATTTTGGTTAATATTTTTAAGTCATTGTTAATCAAAGAAATTGGCCTGTAATTTTCGACTAGGCTGGAGTCCTTATCAGGTTTTGGAATAACGGATATATATGCCATGTTGAGCTGTTTACCTATTGGATGACCTTCTGTCAGAAAATTAAAAAATCGTGTAAGATAGGGTGTCAGGGTCTCTAAGAATGTTTTATAGTAAGTAGGAGAAAAACCATCAGGTCCGGGAGCTTTATTCGTTTTCAATTTTCTAATAACTTCTGAAACTTCTGTCATAGATATTGGAGCTTCTAATTCCTCTCTATGTATATCTGCTAACTTGGGTAATTGTAAGCCATCTAGGAACTCCTCTATTCTATTGGAGGTAGATTGTCCTTCAAAACTATAAAAATCAGAATAGAAATCTTGAAAGGCTGTCATTATACGCTGGGGGTTTAGTGTAAGAGAGCCATCAGTTAATCTGATCTTGGGAAGAACTCTAGAATTGAATCTAGGGGATAATTTATGAGCTAACAAGGGACCTATCTTATCCCTCATTTGATAAAATTTGGCCCCAGACCACTTAACAGAACTATCTGCCTTCACCGTGAGAGCCAGGTTCAGAGCAGCCCTAGCAGCATCTAATTTGGAGGCAGGAATACCACATGGATCCTTTTTATGTTGTTTACTCAATGTTACAAAGTCTCTTTCTAGTCTTTCCACCTCCAAAGTCTTCAATTTTTTTTGTCTAGCTGCAATCTGTATCAATTTGCCTCTGACGGTAACTTTGTGTGCCGCCCACAGAATTTCCGGAGAAACTTCCTCCCTGTCATTATGTTCAAAATATTCCTTAATCTCACGTTCAATTTCTGTGGCAATAACAGGATCCTTTAGTAACGATTGGTTAAGAGTCCAATGGAATACCCTTTGAACCATACTATCACGTTTCAAAGACAGTAGAACCATATAATGGTCTGACCAGGCCACGTCTATAATAGAGGAGGCAATGGCAGAAGGGATATGTTGAGTAGAAACCATTATGTGATCTATACGTGAGTATGATTGGTGGGGATTTGAAAAGTGAGTAAAATCTTTTGTTTTTGGATTCAGCTCCCTCCATATATCCGTCAATCTGGATCTATGAAGTAGGCGAGCAATTTGTGTACTAGCCCTGGTTGGACGGATCATTTTAGTCTTCAATGGTTTAGATTTATCTAGCCCTGTATCAAATGTTATGTTGGAATCTCCTCCCATAATGATAACTCCATCCATAAATGGCTGAAGAGTTTCAAACATTCGGTTAAAGAATCTCTTTTGTCCCCTATTAGGAGCATAATATGATATTAAAGTATACAACCTCCCATCTATGGTACCTTTCACCAACAGGAATCTCCCCTCTGGGTCTCCACATTCCTTCTGTAAATTAAACTTGCAGTGTTTAGAAAATAAAATTGCTACTCCCCTAGTCTTATTTTCAGCATTGGCTAGATGAAACACTGGGAAGTGGGCATGTAAAAAAGTGGGGGTGTACCGCTGTGGGAAATGGGTTTCCTGTAAAAAAACGACATTGATGTGATGAGACCTATATTCCTGAAAGGCCTTCCGTCTCTTAATTGGGGAGTTCAACCCCTGTGTTATGAGTAATAACCCGAAGAGGAGAAGAAATATTATTAGTGGCAGCCATGAAAAAATAGAGTAAGATCAAGCAATTCGCTGTCCCAAATAATACTCAATCTAATATAAATCCTTAATAAGAAAGAATTATTCACCAAGGTTGGATTATCAAACTTCAAACATCCCTCCAAAAAACCTCTCATTGGCAGGTAGGCTAAGAGAAAGAAGAAGACAGTAAAGAAAGAAAAGAAAAAAACAAAATCAAATTCACTCAGAAGCGATGCATAGTATATCAAAAGGCCAAATAATGGCCCAGAATGAATTTAGGAATAAGACTTCCTTCCTTCATTCAAAAAATACTCAGTAGTATAGCCCATAAGAAGGGCTAAGTACCCTCCTCTCAGATCGGTAAAAAACAACCGATCCAAGAAGTTGGTGGAGGCCCAATGCCTCAACACCGGCCAGTGACAGTGGCCTCGTACACACGAACCAGCAAGAAACTTTCTGGCAGAGATGTCTTGCCGAGAAACTCGTTCGTGTGTATGGTTTCTTGTCGAGAAAACCGACAAGTAACCTTGACGAGAAAATAGAGAACCTGCTCTCTATTTTCTCGTCGAGATTCTCGTCGGCATGTTTCTCGACGAGAAAAGTGAGTGTGTGTACACTTACCTGTCCTCCCGGAAGCCCGCGCATGTTCAAAATGAATTTGACGCATGTGCGGTAGCTTCCTAGGCATACGTAGGGTATACCAAGATGGCGGCGACGGCATCGAATGTGACGAGCGCATGCTCGTCGTAGTCGATGACGTCACCGCGTGCGCTCCATTCAAAGAACCGCGGGTTCTTTGAATCGAGCGTGTGTACACTCGGCCGGGACAATTTTCTTGTCCAAGAATCTCGTCGAAAAAAACGACATGTTTTTTTCGACGAGAATCTCGGCCGTGTGTACGAGGCCAGCCTCTCAAAAAGTGTGAAAACATCAAACTAAAAGCTTTCATCTTAGATAAACCGAAAGTCCATAACAGACTATATTTTGTTTTCTAAAACACAAAAAAAAAAAAATGTTTTTTTTCAATTGCCACGTGAGATATCAGGTAGAGAAGATAAAGTCAAAAATGAACTTATCATCTCCTCAGGTAACAAGATTATCTTTAACTCTCCTATGTTTGACTTTGTTCCAATTAGAAGAGGTTGGGCTTATAGGAGATTGACGTTTGATAGAGCCTTGTTGGGCAGGTGTAGTGTCCATGTCCGGTTCCATAGAGATAATCTTCAGGTCCAGCAAAAGATGTTCACCTTCTTGGAAATTATGAACTGCATAGTGTTTGCCATTAAAGGGGAATTTTAGAGCAAAAGGAAAAGCCCATCTGTACTTTATGTCTTTTTCGATAAGGGCCACCAATAGAGGTTTTAGGGATCTTCTTCTTTGAATAGTATAAGGAGAACTATCAGAAAAAATTTGAATAGTGGCTCCCTGGTATTGTAATAGTTCCTGTTGGCGAGATTTCTTCATTATGTCCTCTTTTATAGAATAATAATGTGGTTTAACTACCACATCCCTTGGTAAACCGTCCTTTCTAAGTGGTCCCAGTGACCTATGAGCACGGTCAAATTCCAACTTGTGAGCAGGAATAGATGGTAATAGGATTTTTATGACATTCTGTATAGCAGCATGTACATCAAGGATATTTTCTGGCAATCCCCTGACCCTAAAATTGTCTCTCCTGGAACGGTTCTCAAGGTCATCAATTCGTGCCTGTGCTGTTTCCAGCTGGTCCTGCATGAATTGTAAATGTTCAGTATTCTGGTCAGTTTTTGCCACAGTGATGTCTAACTTGTGCTCAATATTTTCAATTCTACTACCAAGGGACTGAAAGTCAGCTTTAATTTCACCAGTAATTCTTTCAGCATTTAGTGCTAATCCTTTATCCAGCATTTCTGATATTCTCGTGAATAATTTGGATACATTGAAAGTTACATCAAGAGCCTGTTCAGCCTGTGCATGTACTGGGATAGGAGCTAGTGTAGAGACCTCTATTGGGGATAAATGGATAAATTCCACAGGGTTCTCCTGTTCCGTGTATTCAGGAGAAGTGATAGAAGGACAAACTACAGAATTAGAAGTCTGAGAAATAAAAGATATAGATGAAGGAGCAAAAACTTGCTTAATAGCATTAGAGGCCTCAGCAGCTTTCTGTGTGCATGTCCGAGGTACGGGGGCCATCTTGGAAAAATTCAGTTTCTCCTCAGGCTGTTTAAAACGTTTCTTGCCTCTTTTAGAATATTTACCGGCATAGACAGGTGCTCTGAAGCTTCCGCTTGCGTTACCTGTTATTCTCAGGCGACAAGGGAGTCTGTAACCGCTTGTATCTCTGCTGTATGGCCGGCGGTGAGCGGAGCTCCGGTCCTAAGCTGCCATCTTAGGAGCTCCCGCCCCTTTTTTTTCAACATTGTTTTTTTTTACCTGTTAATGCTGCCAGTGGATCAATTTTTTTCTACTTTTTTTTAAGCTCTATGGTGCAATGCACACACATAAAAAAAACTAACACCAGGGGCAAAAAAAATACAATATGTTAAAGCAGGGGCGGACTTACCTGAGTGCCCAGGCCAGTGGGGGCCCCATGAGAGGCTCCTGGTACGTCCTACAGCAAGGGGAATCAGAAAGTCGGGGGAGATTGGTGCAGTGGGGGGTAATTACAAGCAGTGATCTTCCTATATGGCTTTCCATTAAGCAGCTGAAAGCCGCTTCTCCTCTTTTCGCTCACGCAGCTTTCAGCTGCTTCATGGAAAGTCATATCATACAGGGAGATCGGTGCTTGTAATCCCCCCCCCCGCCGCATCGATCACCCCCAACTGTCCATGGTATTCCCCACTCTTGTATGGCCCACTGGAGTGCCCCTCCTCCCCCCCTCCCTGATAGCTTTCCCTCTCCTGCTAGCTGCTGCGGGGGATGTCTCAGGATAGAGAGCGAAGGAAGGGACTAGTAAATATGTAATTTACCGGCCTTTCCTTTTCTGAATGAACAGAGTCAGTGATCGGTTCCGCTTCCTGACTTTGTTCATTCAAAACTGAAGCATAGTGAACTGTGTTTATGAATGGACAGGAGCCTAAAGCCCTTTACACACGATCGGATTTCCTATGGATTCAAATCCGATGGATTTTTCCATCGAAATTCCGATGAAGCTGACTTCCATCACTCTTGCCTACACACCATCAGTCAAAAATCTGACCGTCCCAAACGCCGTGACGTAAAACACTCCGATGAGCCGAGAAAAATGAAGTTCAATGCTTCTGAGCATGCGTCGACTTGATTCTGAGCATGCGTGGGTTTTTTCTCCGATGGAGTTCCACACAGACGATCGGAATTTGCTATTGTTTTTTTTCCATCGGATAAATTTAAAACATGTTCTATTTTTTCTCACCGATGGAAAAAAGGGACTGGGGAATGTGTCCTTTTTTGGCCATACTTCTCTTGTGGGTCACGGGAGTGCACTTACCTCTGCATGCAGCTGAGAGCCAAAGTCAGCTGCACCTACTCCCTCTCCAGTCCGTCACTCCAGTAAGCACTGGAGGGGCAGAGCAGAGAGCGGTGACTGGCAGTCACCGCTCTCTGCCAAGAGCCAACCTAGAATTGAGTGGTCATGTGGTCGCTGAGTTCTCAGGTTTAGAGCAGGCATGGGACACCTGCAGCATGTAGGTGAGTATGCGTGTTTTTTTTTTTTTACATAGCCCAAACTTCTCTTTTAAAGTCCACTTAAAACTACATCCATCTATGACTACCACTTTGTATTGGTCGACACAGGGTATCCACAAGGTGACAAAGCTGCTGTGCAATTCCATTGTAAAACAAACAGCTTTGTCACCCTGGTAAAGGAGTTGATAAATAACGCATCTGCAGGCAAAATCAATGGGTAATAAAATGTTACTGCCATGTCAATGCTAGTGACTGACTTCATCATACAGTATATCTTTTTTTTATTCTGTTCATAGTTAGATCCACTTTAAAATATCCTTTGTACCTTTTGAGTTTTAAGTCACAGGAATTGGCAGTAAAAATGTAAATAGACTCTTTAAATCTAATATGAATGTTAAACTTTAATCACTGAGGTGTTAATTTTTAATAAATCTGAGTAAAACGTTAGCTTTCTTAAACTTCATAAACTAACTAGAGGCTTAATGTGACATTTCCCATTGAAAAACATTTAAACGGCAATAAAATGCAATAAAATAAAAAGGCCCTTCACAAACCTTTTGTTTTAATTTCCCAGAGTGCCATGTGAACCACCAACATGGGGCATTCAATGTAAAATGTCAACTTCTAGCTCTGTAAACCAAAGCTCTGGCGAGTTCCCTTGCCAGCCTGGTAGTTATTAGGCCCACTGAATTTTATTAAGGAATGTGATCCAGAGTTCTGACTTGACTGGAAAATGCCATTGGCAGACTGAGTTTCCCACATTTAGGTGTATGCCAGAGCACCCATGTAATTAATGGAAATTCAAGGTCAGTAAAGAATGTGACCTAACAGCCATGTTGGGGACACCTGACCTACAGGACACGGGAACAGTTGCACTGTGTAACCTCTGAAACTACATTTTAGTGTACTGTGATAATAATGTCATAATATATGTGAAAGAACTTCACTTTTTTAGGTACCGTACAACAAAAATGTAATGCCACTGATTGTGCTGTTACAAGGCCACTTTATTGACATATCCTGAGCCAATTTACAGGTCTTTTCACAGTTTGGATTTGTATGCAATGTACTATTTTACAGACCTCTATTCTACACCAAGGCCGAGCAGCAGGAAGGTAGACAGCTGCACCACATGGCCAAATGCTGCTTTTCTTCTAAACAGCTGCTATTTGGGAGAAGATTTGCACACATGGTTTGTCTCTCAATAGGAAACCTAAAACCTGATTATTAGCTAAATGGCAGGAGGCTCTGAGAGAGAAGGAGGGGGAGGGGGAACAGAAGCTACAGGTGTCTTTGGAACACCACTTCTAGACCGGATACTCTTAGGGCTCATTTTACACTTGCTTTGACTTTAACACACATTAAAGCGCCTACCGCTTCAACATGCTTCCTTATGTAGCGATACCTTCAGCTAAGAGGGCCACAGATTTAGTTTGGGCCCTGAAGACAGCTCCGCCAACCCCCGGCAATTTTCTCGACCCCCCTTCTGGCACAGTTAGTCTAGGGTAATATATATATATATCTTATGCTCTATGGTTAAATTCAGACACCAATGCAGTGATAGAAGAATAACGAGTTTACTTTCTACTGGCAATAAAATCAACAGTTATAACAAATCACAGGAATATCTCTGCAGAGCCCTGCAGCAATAGACACACTACAACTAGTAAGATATGGCACACACGGGCCACGTGTAACAGTACTTCACTATGCGCCCTATGGCGCAACAACTAAATAATCTATCTAGATGGCCAGGCCTGACCATATAACTCAGTCTCTAGGGGATGAATTCTTTGCATGCAAGTCTTTAAACGGTGGTGCACATTTCAGGAACACAATTTGTAATCCAAAGGGTTAAAAGTACCAACACAGAACACTCCACTAGAGATCCGTTCGGCTCAGTTCTGCTATGGATCTTCAGTGGGGCTTGAATAGAACTGGTGGGCCACGGCAGTCTGTAGGCCTAACAATAGTATACAGTATGTGGATTGAGCATGTGCTCGCTCACCCCTCCGGATGCGATCCCAGTCCGGGAACTTCCACCTGCTGTGTCTCCACACACAGCGTCTGCAGCGGTCCGGTCTCCGGCTCAGCAGCGGTTGAGGATGACCAGGTCAGATGTCACCCAGGCTCGCGATGAGGGTGGAAGGCTCTTTTGGATAACAGCGCAAGGCCCCAGGCTTCAGGCCTTGCACCGCAGCGGATCCGCACAGGAAGATCTCTCCACCGAAGTCTCGTGTCCAAAAAGAGGCCGAGCGCAGCCTCGCCTCCTCCTTATATAACCCCACCCATGAGTCTCTGGGGTGGAAACATTGCATCCTGGGTACCGAATGGGGTTCTGGGTAAGGTAGTCCTGAGAGTCTTAAAGGAGACCCCGCTACACACTCCCCCCACTTAAACTCTTTGGTCCCCAAAGATAATTTTTAACATACACTGTGTACAACCCTAGACAACGTTGCGTATGATGTTGGCATAGGGAATTCCTACCAAAACAAAGGGGTTGAATTCCCTTGCCCACAGGTCACACTATCATGAGTGGCCTGCCTAACTGTGCCAGAGAGTGAGTGGGGGTTGCCCTCCACCAAATGAACAGTGGAGGGATCCGGATTCTCTGCACACCTCCTGGCAGTGACCACAGAATCTTCTGAGCTCTTCCCCATTTGTGGGTAGGTCAACTTTTTGGGAGGCCTTATGACTCTTCGAGCCCTTTGCTCTCTTGGGGTTTCTGGCTCTGGCGCCACAGGCTCTTCTTCCGTAGCAGGCTCGGGCAACACAGCGGGCTCTGGAACATCTGCTTCAGGAGCCGAGGGATACATAGAGTCTCCAGGGTCCTTTTCAGAGTAAGTGTCACAGGCATCTTCCCAGTAATCTGATGAAGGACTAGATGTGATGAACTCAGTGGCTTCTGCATTCAGTTGTCCATCTATAGTGTCTTCAGTGGTTGGAAGATCTATAGCAGAAGTTCTTGGAGTTGGGGAAGGCCACAGCCAGTCAAGTTCTCTTCCTTCATCTCCACTAAGCCCAGAGGCCTCTCCATCTTCAGCCCAAGAGGTCTGGGAGCGAGTGTTTGGCCTGGGAGTATCCAGAATAGAGGTTGTTCAGGGGAGTCCCTCACTGGAGGTATCCTGACTGCTTCAGCAAGTGGGAGCAGGTGGTTTCGATGCCACGTCTTCAGTGGTCCTACCTTCCCTTCTGGCTTCAACTTGTAGACAGGTAGGCCTGGCAGCTTCCTACAGATGACATAGGGTTCAGATCTCCATCTGTCTGCAAGTTTGTGTTTTCCAGGGACCCCCAGATTGCGTAGCAGTACTCAGTCCCCGGGCTGCAGGTCTTGCACCCGGACCTTCAGGTCGAAGTTTATTTTGCTTCGAGCTCCCCTTTGATCTGAGGCCGCTTGAGCTTGTTCATAGGCTACTTTCAGGCTGTGTCTGAGCCTGTCCACATATCCTTTGTGGGAGGTGGCTGAGGAATGGTCTAAGGAGGCGCCAAAGGCCAGGTCCACAGGTAACCTTGCTTCTCTCCCAAACATGAGTCGATAGGGGGAGTAGCCCGTAGCATCACTTGTGGTGCAGTTGTAAGCGTGTACTATAGCTGCTATGTGTTTGCTCCAATGTTGTTTATTCTCACTATCCAGAGTTCCCAACATGTTGAGCAGAGTTCGGTTAAACCTCTCCGGTTGAGCATCTCCCTGTGGGTGATAAGGTGTGGTTCGGGTTTTCTTGATACCCAAAGAGTCTAACAGTTTCTTGATCAATCGACTCTCAAAGTCCCTTCCTTGGTCTGAATGGAGTCGCTGTGGTAGCCCATAATGGACAAAATACTTCTCCATAAGTACCTTGGCCACTGTGGAAGCCTTCTGGTCTTTGGTTGGGAAAGCTTGAGCATACCGGGTGAAATGATCGGTTATCACCAGAACATTTCCTAGTCCACTCAGGTCGGGTTTGAGGCAGAGAAAATCAATGCATACCAGATCCATTGGGCCCTGACTTTGTAGATGGCCCATTGGGGCAGCATGATGGGGTAAAGTCTTCCTCTGGATGCAGCGTGCACATGAATGGCAGTACTCTTCTACTTCTGCCCTCATGCAGGGCCAATAGAACCGACTTCTGGCGAGTTGAAAGGTCCTTTCCGCCCCTAGGTGGCCGTGGTTGTCATGTAGGGCAATCAGAACAGTCTCTCTATGTTTTTCTGGAAGGAACAATTGCCATTTATCTTCCAGGTCATCAGAGGGGCCCCTTCGGTAGACCACTCCCTGATGCACCTGCAACCTGTCCCACTCTTTCCTCAACAGGCGAGCTTCCTTTGAGGAGTGGCGCAGGAGTCTGTTTGGATCCTGATTCTCCAGGGCTTCCAGAACCAATTTCCCCATGGGGTCTTCTAATTGGTCGCATCTCAGCTCCTTCTTGGACAGTTTCGGCAGATTGTCTTCCTCCAGTTGGGTTACTCCACAGTACTGTTTGGGGACTCCTACCATGGTAACCCCTATCTCTTCTGCCCTCGAGCCTCCTCTGGCTTGTAATTCAGCCCCTTGACAAAGGGCCCGCACCCCGTCAGGTGCCACTTGAGTCCAGTCTTCTGTGTCACTGGTGGGGGCATGAGATCTCCTGGACAGAGCGTCTACATCTCGATTTCCAGTCCCTGGCCTGTACTTTAGGCTGAAATTGAATCCGGACAGTGGGGCCAGCCACCTGTGTCCAGTGGCGTCCAGCTTTGCTGTGGTGAAAAGGTAGGTAAGGGGGTTGTTGTCGGTCTTCACAGTGAACTCCGCCCCATACAGGTAGTCTTTGAGCTTGTCTACTACCGCCCACTTAAGGGCCAGGAACTCCAGCTTGTGAGTGGGGTAGTTCTTCTCAGAGGGGGTCAGGCTCCTGCTCACGTAGGCAACAGGCCGCAGTTGTCCTTCGTGTGCTTGGTAAAGTACTCCTCCCAGACCGTCATGACTAGCATCTACATGTAGTTCATAGGGTTTGGTTGGGTCTGCGTAGGCCAAGACTGGGGCAGTGGTTAGGCTCTTCTTCAACGCCTGGAAGGCCTCTTCACACTTCTGGCTCCACTGATCTCTGACTGACTCTCCCGGCTTCCTGGGCCCTGAGTCGTCCTCTTCCCCCTCGGTCTTGAGTAGTTCATTCAATGGTCTGGCAATTCGGGCGAATCCTTCCACAAACCTCCTGTAATAGGAGCAGAACCAAAAGAAGGATCTGAGTTCTGTTACAGTGGTGGGACGTGGCCAGGAGGTAACTGCCTCCAATTTCTCAGGGTCTGTGGCCACCCCTTCTTCAGACACTATGTGCCCCAGATAGTTCACAGAAGACTGGTAGAACCAACACTTCTCAGGCGAAAGTTTGAGTCCCTCCTCACTGAGTCTTCTCAACACTTTTTCCAGCCTTTCTTCGTGTTCTTCCAGGGTTCTCCCAAAGACAATGACATCGTCCAGGTACACAAGGACTTCAATAAGGTTCATGTCTCCTACAGTCTTCTCCATGAGACGTTGGAAGGTAGCAGGAGCTCCAGACAGTCCCTGAGGCATTCGATCAAACTCAAAGAACCCCACTGGGGTTATGAAGGCTGTCTTCTCCTTGTCTTCTGGATGCATAGGGATCTGGTAGTATCCACTCTTGAGATCCATAACGCTGAACCACTTGGCTCCAGACAAACTCTGTAAAGCGTCCTCTATCCTCGGAGTGGTGTACTGGTCGGGTATGGTTCTCCTGTTGAGAGTCCTGTAGTCTATACAGAGCCTCAATGACCCATTCTTCTTCCTGACCACCACTATCGGGGAGGCATAGGGGCTTCTAGACTCCTGGATCACACCAGTCCTCTTGAGTTCTGCGAGTTGTTCCCTTAGATCCTCCAGATCTGCTAGTGGGACCCGCCTGACCCTCTCTCTAAAGAGCTTGTCTTCTTGGAGGCGGATTCGATGGGTGGCACTCCTTGCACACCCCACATCGAACTCATCTTTGGAGAAGATCTTCTCCCATCTGGTCAACTGGGCCTTGGCTCTCTCTTTCCAAGCCCTGGGCAGATTCGGGTTTTCCATGGACAGCTTCTCCCAAACATCTCCTCCTTCACCCGTCTCCTTGACTTCTGACAGGGTAACCGGGGCAGCAGGGCTCACCTGGCCCAGCAGCATCCTGGCTGGGATTTCCATGGGGCCACCTGTAGTGTTCCTAACACTCACCGGAACTCTACAATGGGCCTTCTTCAGGGCCTTCAGCGGAATCACTTCTGGTATCACTTCCAGACCGGAGGACTCTTCCCTTGGGTCGGACTCCAGCATGACAAAGGGTCCGGGTTGTTCCCAAGTAAGCTTCACAGTGGCTTTGAGACAGGTTACTTCGCCGGGCTGCAACACTACCCCTTCCCTTCCAAGTCTCCACACCTTCCCTATCCCCTCTCCAGGGGTCTTCTGCTCTAGGACCAGCCGTTGGTAGGCCGTCTTCAGCATGGGGTGGATCTTGGTGGCTGCTTGCCCCTTCTCTTTCACTAGAGGGGTCAGGAGTCTTCGGACCAGGTCCGTGTTTGTCCCTATTATAAGGGAACTCTTGTTGGCTCCTGGCGGCCGAGGGCACAAAACTGCCAGGGTGTCAAACACTTCGGCCTTCCCAGCCACAGATGGGTCAAAGGTCATCTTGATGGGCAGATAGCCATCGTAGGGGAAGCTCTGGGTTCCAATCCCCCATATTTCCAGTTCCTCTATCTTCTGGATAGGCAGGTGACTCAAGTGCTTATCGTAGAAATCCCGGTATAATAGGGTCACTTGTGCCCCAGTATCCAAGATGGCTCTGGTGTAGACTCCCTCCACTTGAATGGGCACTATAGGAGATGGGCCTACCAGCTTCTCCGGATATGGCCTGGCAGGGGTCGCCTTCTTCTGGTCCTTTCCCTTCGGACTCTCTCTCGTCCAACTCCCTTTAGCCTTTAGTCTTTCTTGAGCCTGGTATGCATTGATTTCCCTCCTTTCAATGGGTGTACAGACCCGCTGATGGATATTATTGTTTTTCTTAGGTGTGCATCCCCTCTGGGGAATTCTGTGCCTCTTCTGAGGGGTCTTGCCCCCTTTCTCTGGGGTGTATCTCTGTTGAGGAATGTTGTGTTTCCTCTGAGGGGTTTTGTCTCCTCTTTTCTTCTGCTTCGCATTCAGCTTGGAGCTCACTGAAGATGATGGGCACCCGGTTGACTCCTTCACCGGGGCCCTCTGGAGTTTCCCACCGGCTTGCGGTTATCTGTTTTCTTCTTCTTGGGACTGGAACATGTAGTGGCAATGTGGCCAACTCTCCCACAATTAAAACAGATTATGTCCCCCCAGTCTTGCAGAGATGCGGGTGCCGAAACAGCTGGGAACAGTTCCTTTCTCGCTACCTCTTTCTCTGGACCCTGTGTGTCTTTCGCCATCAGAGAGGTTAGCATCTCTAATACCTGAGACATTTGTGATTTCAAAGTGTCCACTTCTGAGTCCCTTTCTGGAGTCATGAGCGAGTTGACCATCACTGGTGTAGGGGCATGACTTGTCTTTATCATTGCCTGATCTTTCTGCAGTGCCTCCTCATCTCTGATGATTTTTATCAAATCAGAGAAAGTCAGTAACGTTCCTCCTCCTGAGGTTTTCAGGTGCAACCAGACTGGATCCGAGCGCAAAGCTCCCTTTAAGACTTTGTAAAGAAACTAAAGCTGCGCAACAACGTATCATAAAAATAGGTGAATAAAATGATCAAAAATTAATCTATGTTAGATCACAATGTGATATCACATCAAACGTGACTGTGCAATAAAACATGTAGATCAAAAAATGGAAAATAGTCTTAGAGCCTCTAAGTAGAGATAATGAATAATGTCACAATCTATTCCCTGGTATTTACACACAAGAGAATTCCAATGGCAGTTCATGTATGACGAAAAGTCCCCAGGAGAAAGAAATTAAGTGAAAAGGGTCCAATCTCTTTAACCACTTAAGCCCCGGACCATTTCGGACCATTAGGACCAAGCCTGTTTTTGGGATTCGGCACTGCGCTGCTTTAACTGTAAATTGTGCGGACATGCAATGTTGTACCCAAATGAAATTTGCGTCCTTTTCTTCCCACAAATAGAGCTTTCTTTTAATGGTATTTGATTGCCTCTGCGATTTTTATTTTTTGCGATATAAATGGAAAAATAACGAAAATTTTGAAAAAAAAAGATATTTTCTACTTTTTGTTATAAGAAAAACCGAATAAACTCAATTTTAGTCATACATTTAGGCCAAAATGTATTCAGCCACATGTCTTTAGTAAAAAAAATGTCAATAAGCGTATATTTATTGGTTTGCGCAAAAGTTATAGCGTTTACAAACTAGGGTACATTTTCTGAAATTTACACAGCTTTAAATTTATGACTGCCTATCTCATTTCTTGAGGTGCTAAAATGGCAGGGCAGTACAAAACCCCCCCAAATGACCCCATTTTGGAAAGTAGACGCCCCAAGGAAATTGCTGAGAGGCATGTTGAGCCCATTGAATATTTTTTTTTTTGTCCCAAGTGATTGAATAATGACAAAAAAAAAAAAAAAAAAATTACAAAAAGTTGTCACTAAATGATATATTGCTCACACATGCCATGGTTATATGTGGAATTGCACCCCAAAATACATTCTGCTGCTTCTCCTGAGTACGGGGATACCACATGTGTGGGACTTTTTAGGAGCCTAGCCACGTACGGGACCCCGGAAACCAAGCACCGCCTTCAGGATTTCTAAGGGCGCAAATTTTTGATTTCACTCCTCACTACCTATCACAGTTTCGAAGGCCATAAAATGCCAAAATAGCACAAAACCCCCCCCAAATGACCCCATTTTGGAAAGTAGACACCCCAAGCTATTTACTGAGAGGCATGTTCAGTCCATGGAATATTTTATATTTTGCCACAAGTTGCGGGAATATGACAAACTTTTTTTTTTTTGCACAAAGTTGTCACTAAATGATATATTGCTCACACATGCCATGGGCATATGTGAAATTACACCCCAAAATACATTCTGCTGCTTCTCCTGAGTACGGGGATACCACATGTGTGGGACTTTTTGGGAGCCTAGCCGCGTACGGGACCCCAAAAACCAAGCACCGCCTTCAAGGTTTCTAAGGGCATAAATTTTTGATTTCACTCCTCACTACCTATCACAGTTTTGAAGGCCATAAAATGCCAAGATGGCACAAAACCCCCCCAAATGACCCCATTTTGGAAAGTAGACACCCCAAGCTATTTGCTGAGAGGCATGTTGACCCCATTGAATATTTTTTTTTTTGTCCCAAATGATTGAATAATGACAAAAAGAAAAAAAAAAAATTACAAAAAGTTGTCACTAAATGATATATTGCTCACACATGCCATGGTTATATGTGGAATTGCACCCCAAAATACATTCTGCTGCTTTTCCTGAGTACGGGGATACCACATGTGTGGGACTTTTTGGGAGCCTAGCCGCGTACAGGGCCCCAAAAACCAAGCACTGCGAACGCTGCAGTTATGTGTGTTGTGTTTGGTAAGTGACAGTGATCGATCGATACTGCACTTGGGTGGGCTGGGCTGGGCTGGGCTGGGCGGAGGGGCTAAACGCAGGCGCTAGCAGGTATCTGGGCTGATCCCGCTAACACTGCGTTTTTGGGAACCCTAAACCGCTGGGGATGCTAGTATAGATCTGATCAGATCTGATCAGATACTATACCACTAAGGGGGGTGTATGCTTTGCGCGTGGGTGTTAGCGTTACTGTCACTAACCTAACACTGCCTGGGGCGACGCAGACCCTCTCTGGCGCTAAAACCGAATTGATCTCACCCGCCGGGCGATCAGGGGGGTTAAACCTTTATTGGGTTATATACGGCGGGTGCCCTGATGCTATAAAAAGCAAACTAATCAACCAGCGTCACCCGTAACCTTTATATGGTGATCACTGGTGAAAGGGTTAACTAGGGGCAATCAGGGGGTTAAAACCTTTATTAGGTTAAATATGGGGGTACCTGACACTATATAAAAACCTGACGGGTAACCTAAATAACTAAATAACTTACTGGCTAACCAGTGACACCAGTGACGCTTATACGGCGATCACTGGTGAAAGGGTTATCTCTAGGGGCAATCAGGGGGTTAAAATAATATATGGGGGTACCTGACACTAATAAAAACCTGCGGCGAACCTAAAAAAAAAATAACTGCCTATCTAAAACACCAGCGACACGAATACAGCGATCGGAAAAACAATCGCTTAGTGACGCTGAAGTTAGGGGGTGAAAGGGTTACCTGGGGGGTGATCAAGGGGTTAAACCTTTATTAGGGGGGGTTAGGGGGCTACCCTGGACCTAAAGGGGCCTAATCCTAACTGCCCTGCAACTTTTTACAATCACAGATGACACTAAATGCAGTGATCAGTAAAATAAATGATCACTGCAATCAGTGACACTGTGATTGGGGGCTTTGGGGTGACCTGGGGGGTGATCTGGGGGTGACTGGGGGGTGATTTGTGTGCCTATGTGTACCTACGTGTCAGTGGACTGTTGGTGCACTAACCTGCTTCTTCTCTGCTCGGCGCCGGGAACGGAAAGACCGCGGCGAGGGAGATGACATCACTTCCTCCAGCCTTGTTTACATCACATGGCGGAGGAAGCATTTTCATTGGCCGGGAGCGATCGCGAGGGGGGGGGCGGAATCGAGCGGCCGCCCCCTCATGCCTGATCGCTCCCGAACACTTAACGGCCGCTCACTGCAGTGAAGGGGGGTCCGGATGGACCCCCCAACTGCACAAAGGCGATCACGTAGATCTACGTGATTCTGCCTGTCCGTGCCATTCTGCCGACGTAAATCGGCGGTGGGCGGTCGTTAAGTGGTTAAAATGAATTTGTGACTTCAAACTGAAACACCATAGAAAAAGTGCTAATGCGACAGAAAGGAATCCACCACCTTATCCTTCTCAGGCTGCTTACCAGAAATCCTGATCCCTGAAAGAGATCAGTCTGAGTAGATGGCTGTTATCCCCGCCAGGGTCTCTAATTGGCTCTCTCTGTACTTTATATTCCACAAGGTTTCAGTCTGTAGTCACCCGATATCTCCGTGGATCACATTTAGGGTAAAAAAGAAAGCCCCATAGCGTAATCCAATAATTTAAAACATTTATTAAAATAAAATAATGCAGGTGCCCCTGGATGACGACAGGTTTGTCGAAACGACGTAGGGAGGAACGGCGTGCTGACGTCACCACAATACGAATCCCGGAAGCAACGGGTAGTGAGAGCCGGCCGGCCTTATACACAACCACTGCTGTTTATTATTCAACATGCTGTAAGTGCATTATTTTATTTTAATAAATGTTTTAAATTATTGGATTACGCTATGGTTAAATTCAGACACCAATTCAGGCACATTTCAGGAACACAATTTGTAATCCAAAGGGTTAAAAGTACCAACACAGAACACTCCACTAGAGATCCGTTCGGCTCAGTTCTGCTATGCATCTCCAGTGGGGCTTGAATAGAACTGGTGGGCCACGGCAGTCTGTAGGCCTAACAATAGTATACAGTATGTGGATTGAGCATGTGCTCGCTCACCCCTCCGGACGCGATCCCAGTCCGGGAACTTCCACCTGCTGTGTCTCCACACACAGCGTCTGCAGCGGTCCGGTCTCCGGCTCAGCAGCGGTTGAGGATGACCAGGTCAGATGTCACCCAGGCTCGCGATGTGGGTGGAAGGCTCTTTTGGATAACAGAGCAAGGCCCCAGGCTTCAGGCATGGCACCACAGTGGATCCGCACAGGAAGATCTCTCCACCGAAGTCTCGTGTCCAAAAGAGGCCGAGCGCAGCCTCGCCTCTTCCTTATATAACCCCACCCATGAGTCTCTGGGGTGGAAACATTGCATCCTGGGTACCGAATGGGGTTCTGGGTAAAGTAGTCCTGAGAGTCTTAAAGGAGACCCCGCTACACATATTTACATTTAAACTGCAATAGAATGCAATAAAATAAAAAGGCCATTTGGTGATGCTTTGGTGATGCTTCGATGATGCTTCAGTGATGCTTTTTTGAAGCTTTAACCAGCTCCTGCCCGCCGTATAGACAAATGGGTGCTCTCTTGTTCTGGGACGTCGTCATATGGCATTGCCCCAGTCTCACCGTGCTTGCGCACCCGCAGGGACACGGCACTACCCCGATCTCAGTAACGAGAGAGTGATTGGACACAGCTGATTACATGTAAACAAGGAAATGCCTGTTATCGGCTCTCCTCGCCTCACACCGACAGAGTGCAAGGAGAGGAGAGCTGATCAGTGGCATTTACTCACAGGGGAGACCTGTACAGATAATCAGGGCACTGATCATCAGTGCAGCCCCAATAGTGCCCATCAATGATGCCAGTCAGTGCCCATCAGTGATGCCAATCTGTGCCCATCAGTGATTCCAATTTGTGCCCATCAGTGATGCCAATCTTTGCCCATCAGTGATGAAAGTCAGTGCTGTCTTTCAGTGCCCATCAGTGCCTGCTCATTAGTGCCGCCTATCAGTGCCCATCAGTGCCACCTATCAGTGCTCATTACTGCTGCATATCAGTGCCCATCAGTGCTGCATATTATTGCTGCCTCATCCGTGCCCATAAGTGCCCATTAGTGCAGTCTCATCAGCGCACATTAGTGAAGGAGAAAACGTACTTATTTACAAGCTTTTCTGACAGAAAATAATAAAAAACTTTTTTTGTCACAAATTCTACTCCAGTCCAGACCCCACTCCCCTTCCTGCTGCTCCATGCTGTACACCAGATACACATCATAATGCTCCACTGAAGACGTCTTTCGGGATTGATTGTTGTCCCAGTGCATCCTGGAATATCGCATAAATGCAATACCTAAACAAAGTGAAGCTAATGCTGAATGAAAGGCCCTCAAAAGTTTCAGGTGTAGTAAGCGAGCGTTGGTATAGACTTCTATGGAGGCTTTGGAAACGTTTTGAAGCACCAAGAAAGTGACATGGGCTATAATTTTTGAAGCAAAGCAAACACAAAGTGTGAACTGGACTGTAAGGTAAGCTTTTTATATACAGTTGTGCTCATAAGTTTACATACCCTGGCAGAATTTATGATTTCTTGGCCATTTTTTAGAGAATATGAATGATTGATAACACAAAAACTTTTCTTTCACTCATGGTTAGTGTTTGGCTGAAGCCATTTATTATCAATCAACTGTGTTTACTCTTTTTTAAATCATAATCACAACAGAAACTACCCAAATGACCCTGATCAAAAGTTTACATACCCCAGTTCTTAATACCGTGTATTGCCTCCTTTAACATCAATGACAGCTTGTAGTCTTCTGTGGTATTTGTGGATGAGGCTCTTTATCTTCTCAGATGGTAAAGCTTCCCCTTCTAAAACAATGCCTCTAAATACCTTATCTCAGATTTTTTCTGTCCGGTCACGTAAACTCAGGCCGCTCTCCTCCTCCTCCTATCTAAGGGCTGCCGCGGGAGGGGCTGAGCGGACAGCACATCGGTCACGTGACCTCCCTGGCTGACATCAGAGGGGGATCTCAGCCCCTCCCACTGTAGCCCTTAGATCGGAGGAGAAAAGCGGCTGGAGGTCATGTGATCGGCCAGAAAAGATCTGAGATAAGGTGTTTAGAGGCATTGCACAAACATTTACACAGTGTAGGATGGCTTGATAGAACAGTGTGAAATTTTGTTTTGACTTTACAACCACTTTAAAAAAAGAAAAATAATGCAGCCACCGCATCTAATGATTGGTAAGCTGAAGTATATAACTTTCTTGGTTTTGAGTTTAATGCTGCTTTAAATTAAAAGTTCACTGGAGAAAAAATATTGTACTCTAGTAATTGCATGTGGCTTACTTCTATGCAAGTGCAACAATGTGCCCATATGTTTTCGCATTCAGGTGTGCATTCATTTATTTCAATGGGCTGCCCTCCCGATAACCACACAGAAGAAGTGTGGGCACCTTTTTTTTAAAACACACATAGTACTTAAGCACTTTAGCAAGTCACGTTTAGGCGTCAATAGGAATTAATCGCAGTGTGCCTGCGAAAAAAAAATATGCATTTTTATGCACCACGGGAATTCCCAATTTAGTTGTAATACTTGTAATAATAGTATTAAGTATATTAATTCTTTGTTTTTTTCAGAAGCTTTTATTTATAATTTTCTCCACATTTACATGCAAAAGTAACAGGTTTACAGTTACAGGTGTTGAGAGAAACCAAACAATACGTCTGGGGGTGCTGACAACAGTCATCTTTAATTCATATAGTGTGAAAATAATCTATTGTTGTTCTCTTTGTATTGCTTCCTTTGTGTAAAATCCCTGGTGTTCCTGACAGTCCCTCTGCTTTCCTATTAAAAACTGACCACACTAGGCATCAGAGCACAACGTGGCCAACTCTCCTCCAATGATCAAACTTGTCCTGACACGCCTTCTCCCCTGCTCAGCCATTCACTGGGAAGATCAGTGTTCTGCTGTTTCTCTTCCCCTAGCTCTATGAGCTCCTTATGCAGCAGAGAACAGAGGGAATGTGATCACCTATAAAAATGGAAAAAATGTGTTTATAATGTTTTTTATATCTATTCACAAATGTTCTGCCTTTCATTACTATTTTAAACTGAATGGGTTGTTTTACAAGGTGAGGGTTTACATACACTTTAAATGTAGTTGAAAGAAAATCTAAAGATACTAAGGCCCCTTTCACACTGGGGCGTTTTTCATGCGGTTTAGCGCTAATATTAGCGCTATTATACCGCATGAAAAAGTCCTGCCCTGTAGCCTTCAATGTGAAAGCCCGAAGGCTTTCACACTGAAGCGGTGCACTAGCAGGACCGCTCCAAAAGTCCTGCTAGCCGCTTCTTTACAGCGGTGAAGGAGCGGTGTGTTCACCGCTCCTTTACCGCGGTCTCCCATTGAAATCAATGGGACAGCGCGGTAATACCACCCGCAAACCGCGGCAATAGCCGCGGTTTGCGGGCGGTATTAACCCTTTTTCGGCCGCTAGCGGGGGTTAAATTGACCCCCCTAGTGACCGCATACCGCGGTGAGAACGACGGTATAGCAGCGCTGAAAATCGCGCTGCTATACCGCCACCGCTCCTGTCCGCCCCAGTGTGAAAGGGGCCTAAGGATTTGTTAATCTGTGCAGCCAATCTTGTGGTCCAGCACCACTGCCAGACAGCACAGCTTGTCCCACAACCCGCACTGCAGCAGAAACAACTGATAAGTCATCAGCTTTGCTTAATTTGTTTTTACCTCCCGTTCTCTGTTAGCGTTGCACTACAGCAAAGTCTAATGCCGCGTACACACGATCGTTTTTCACGTTGTTAAAAATGCCATTTTTAAAATTGGGCATTAAAAACGATGGTGTGTAGGCTCCAGAGCATTTTTAACGACGTGAAAAATGGCCCAAAAAAATGAGAACCTGCTCTATTTTTTCACGTAGTTTTTCACATCGTTTTTTTTAACGACGTGAAAAACGGTAGTGTGTATGCTTTTACGAGGGGAAAAAAAACGCGCATGCTCAGAATCAAGTATGAGACGAGAGCGCTCGTTCAGGTAAAACTAGCGTTCGTAATGGAGATAGCACATTCGTCACGCTGTAACGGACTGAAAAGCATGAGGCTGAAAAGCGCGAATCGTCGCTCAACAAACTTTACTAACATGAAGGGTGGCGCCATTCGAACGGAACTTCCCCTTTATAGTGCCGTCGTACGTGTTGTACGTCACTGCGCTTTGCTTGAGCGTTTTTTTTAATGAACGTGTGTATGCAAGACAGGCTTGAGAGGAAACAAGAAAAATCACGTCGAGAAAAACGTTGTTTTTGAAAATGACATTAAAAACGATCGTGTGTACGCGGCATTAGGCCACTTTCACACTGGGGAGGGGAGGTGCGCTGACCGGATAGCGGC
This sequence comes from Rana muscosa, assembly GCA_029206835.1. Classification (NCBI taxonomy): domain Eukaryota; kingdom Metazoa; phylum Chordata; class Amphibia; order Anura; family Ranidae; genus Rana; species Rana muscosa. The sequence goes on along the minus strand of CM055122.1, from coordinate 255,390,671 downwards.
GCTATTTTTTGCCGCGATATTCGGCCGCTAGTGGTGCGGTTTTAACCCCCGCCAGCGGCCGAGAAAGGGTTAAACCCGCCCGCAAACCGTAGCAGCGGTTTGCGGGTGGTATAGCCACGGTGTCCCTTTGATTTCAATGGGAAGGAGCGGTAAAGGATTGGTATACACACAGGGCCGATCCTAGGGTCACAGACGCCTGGGTGCAGAAATATTTCTGGCGCCCCCACGTGGGCGTGGTCATCCTACAAACTCCTCCCCTTTACACATGTTTCTATGGAAACGATTCAAACACAGAGATGCTCCCCTAAGAAGTCGTCGTTACTCTAGGATCCTCCCATGATCCTTTAACAATGAAGAAAATACAGGAAGAGCGTACACTAATGAGACCTGGAGAGGAGTCTCTCTGATGCACACAGAGAGGGCTTCTGTTAGAGAGTCTGTTAGGAAGTGCCCCCAGACATAGTACAAGAGATGGTCAGAGAGTGCAGACATATTACAGGTGACCGTCAGAGAGTGCAGACATGACACAAGAGACTGTCAGAGACTGCAGACATATTACAGGAGATGGTCAGAGAGTGCAGACATAGTACAGGAGATGGTCAGAGAGTGCAGACATAGTACAGGAGATGGTCAGAGACTGCAGATATAAAACAGGAAATTATCAGAGACTGCAGACATAATACAGGAGATGATCAGAGAGTGCAGACATATTACAGGAGACGGTCAGAGACTGCAGATATAATACAGGAGATGGTCAGAGACTGCAGACATAATATAGGAGATAATGGCTCTCACCTGACCCAGCGATACAGCAACAACGGTTCCTCTGATCAGGAGTCAGCTCACTCTGAATTGCCCGTAGTGACTCCACCGAGTCCAAATCTGTATTAAGTATAGACTCCCTACTCCCCTACAGACTCCCTACTAAGTATAAACCCCTCCCTCAATACAGACCCCCCTCCATTAGTACAGACCCCCCAGGACAAACCCCCCCTCCATTAGTACAGACCCCCCAGGACAAACCACCCCCCTCCATTAGTACAGACCCCCCCACAAACCACCCCCCATTAGTACAGACCACCCCCCTCCATTAGTAGAGACCCCCCACAAACCACCCCCCTCCATTAGTAAAGACCACCCCACAAACCATCCTCCCTCCATTAGTACAGACCCCCCTCAGGACAAACCACCCCCCTCCATTAGTAGAGACCCCCCACAAACCACCCCCCCTCCATTAGTACAGACCCCCCTCAGGACAAACCACCCCCCTCCATTAGTACAGACCCCCCCACAAACCACCCCCCATTAGTACAGACCCTCCCACAAACCCCCCCATTAGTACAGACCCCCCCACAAACCACCCCCCATTAGGACAGACCACCCCCCTCCATTAGTAGAGATCCCCCCACAAACCCCCCCATTAGTACAGACCACCTCCCATTAGTACAGAACACCCCCTTCTATTAGTAGAGACCCCCACAAACCACCCCCACCCTCAATTAGTACAGACCCCCCTCAGGACAAAGCACCCTCCGTTAGTACAGACTCCCCCACAAACCACCCCCCATTAGTACAGACCACCCCCTCCATTAGTAGAGACCCCCCCACAAACCATCCCCCCATTAGGACAGACCACCCCCTCCATTAGTAGAGACCCCTCCATTAGTAGAGACCCCCCCACAAACCCCCCCATTAGTACAGAACACCCCCTCTATTAGTAGAGACCCCCACAAACCACCCCCTCAATTAGTACAGACCCCCCATTAGTACAGACCCCCCCACAAACCACCCCCATTAGTACAGACCACCCCCCTCCATTAGTAGAGACCCCCCACAAACCACCCCCCATTAGTACAGACCACCCCCCTCCATTAGTACAGACCCCCCACAAACCAGCCCCCCTCCATTAGTACAGACCCCCTCCTGGCCCCCACAAACCATCCCCCCTCCATTAGTACAGACCCCCCACAAACCATCCCCCCTCCATTAGTACAGACCCCCCACAAACCAGCCCCCCTCCATTAGTACAGACCCCCTTGCCCCCACAAATCACCCCCTTCCATTAGTACAGACCCCCCACAAACCATCCCCCCTCCGTTAGTACAGATCCCCCCTGGCCCCCACAAACCATCCCCCCTCCATTAGTACAGATCCCCCCTGGCCCCCACAAACAATCCCCCCTCCATTAGTACAGACCCCCCTGGCCCCCACAAACCACCCCCTTCCATTAGTACAGACCCCCACAAACCATCCCCCTTCATTAGTACAGACCCCCCCCTGGCCCCTACAAACCATCCCCCCTCCATTAGTACAGACCCCCCTGGCCCCCACACACCAGACCCCCCTGGCCCCCACAAACCATCCCCCCTCCATTAGTACACCCGCCCCTCCATTAGTACAGACCCCCCTGGCGCCCACAAACCACCCCCTTCCATTAGTACAGACCCCCCCTGGCCCCCACACACCAGACCCCCTCCATAAGTACAGACCCCCCACAAATTATCCCCCCTTCATTAGTACAGTCTACAGACCCCCCCTCTGGACAAACGCAAACCCCACCCGGGCGGCAGCTGGAGAGGACAGTGTGCAGCCGCGCCGCCCAGGTGGAGAGGATCGTGACAGTTAGAACAAATGTCACGCTGATGCACTGCATTCATTGCACTGCACCGCACGGCCTGGACCGCCCCGCCCCCCACTACGTCACCGCGGGTCTCTCCCAGCAGCTCCAATCTCTGATCTCCTCTGCCTGGAGGATGGAGGGGGGAGCAGGGGGGAGCAGGAAACAGCAGCGCCGCAGCGGCGATGAGCGGCGGAGACTGAGATTGGCCTCGCTCTGTATACCAATAAGGAGGAGGAGGAGGGAGGGGAACACTCTGGTGCTTGAGTGCCCCCACCTCTGTGGCGCCTGGGTGAACTGCACCCCGTCTAGGACCGGCCCTGATAATACACACCGCTCCTTCACCGCTCCAAAGATGCGGCTTGCAGGAGATTTTTTTTTCTTTCACATTGAGAATGCTGTGGCAGGATTGTTTCAGGTGTTATTTATGCGCTATTTTTAGCGCTAAAACACCTGAAATACGCCTCAGTGTGAAAGGGGCCTAATTGTCTCTTAGTCCTTTTCCCTTCTCTCTCAGTGTTGCTGTGAGAATTAAATAAAGACAAATTCAAAATTTTAAAACAGATCTAAATTCACTTTCAGTCCAGAAACGCGGAGCTCCCCGCCAGCTGCTGAAATCTTCAGGGGGTCGGCTTCCAGCTATCAATCACCAGCTACTTTCATTGGCTGGGCTAAGATGACGTCACTCCCACACAGGCGGTTCCACTTTAATTCCACTTTAAATGTTTCCATATGTGCCGGGAACCTGACTTCCAAAAATGCACCAGTGAACACAGCTATATGAGCATCCAGGACTTCAGGGGTGGCAGTTATTGGAATAGAGATAGGATTATGCTGATGTAAAAATAATACTACTTACAGTATCAGCATAAATGATTATGGTTAGCACTTCTGCCTGTATTTATGAGGTCATCAGTTTAAATCCCACCCAGGACATTATTAACATGGAGACACTATGGGGGTCATTTACTAAAGTCAAATCCACTTTGCACTATAAGTGCAAACTACAAGTGCAAAGTGCACTTAAAATTGTACTGAAAGTGCAGTCGTTGTAGATCTGAGGGGGACATGCAAGGAAAATAAAAAACAGCATTTTAACTTGCACATGATTGGATGATAAAATCAGCAGAGCTTCCCCTCATTTCAGATCTACCCCTCAGATTTACAGAGACTGCATTTTCAGTGCAATTTCAAGTGCACTTTGCACTTGTAGTTTGCACTTGTAGTGCAAAGTGGATTTGCCTTTAGTAAATAACCCCCCCTATGTCTCCATGTGCTTGCATGAGCTTCCTCCGGGTATTCCAGTTTCCTCCCACACTCCAAAGACATGCTGGTAGGTTAATTGTCTCCTGTCTAAATTGGACCAAGTATGTGAAACAGGGAGTTTAGACTGATGTACAATATACAGTTTATGTAAAGTGCTGTGTAAATTGTCAGCATTATATATACAGTGCCTTGAAAAAGTATTTATACCCCTTGAAAGTTTCCAGCTCTGAATTAACCCCTAATGACCAGCCCATGTAGCTTTACTGCTCCAGGGCAGCCGCACAGAATCACGTATATATACAGTGCCTTAAAAAAGAATTGTAAACGTAAATGTATTTTTATTGGGATTTTTATGCGATAGACCAACACAAAGTGGCACATAATTGTGTAGTGGAAGGAAAATTATAAATGGCTTTCATTTTTTTTTTACAAATAAATATGTGAAAAGTGTGGAGTACATTTGTATTCAGCCCCCCTAAGTCAATACTTTGTAGAACCTCCTTTCTCTGCAATTACAGCTGCAAGTCTTTTTGGGGATGTCTCTACCAACTTTGCACATCAAGAGAGGGACATTTTTGCCCATTCTTCTTTGCAAAATATCTCAAGCTCTGTCAGATTGATTCAAGTCTTGCTACAGATTCTCAATAGGATTTAGGTCTGGACTTTGACTGGGCCATTCTAACACATGAATATGCTTTGATCTAAACCATTCCATTGTAGCTCTGGCTGTATGTTTAGGGTCGTTGTCCTGCTGGAAGGGGAACCTCCACCCCAGTCTCAAGTCTTTTGCAGACTCTAACAGGTTTTCTTCTAAGATTGCCCTGTATTTGGCTCCATCCATCTTCCCATCAACTCTGACCAGCTTCCCTGTCCCTGCTGAAGAAAAGCATCCCCACAACATGAGGCTGCCACCACCATGTTTCACGGGGGAGATGGTGTGTTCAGGGTGATGTGCAGCGTTAAGCCTCATACACACGATCAGATTTTCATCGGACAAAGCGGGACTTTTGTCCAAAGGGCGTTGGCCATGAAGTTGTATTGCACACAAACGGCAAAGAATTGTCAGCCAACAAACACGTAACTACGTGGTTTTCAGCTCTTTAGCGCCACCCTGTGGGCAACTTCTGCTAATGTTGTGTTATGGTGAGCATTGCTTCTGAGCATGCGTGTTTTTGCTTTGGAGTTTTGTCCGACGGACTTGTGTACACACGATCGGATAATCCGACAACACACATTTGTTGGCAGACAATTTTAAAGCATGCTATCCCACATTTGTTGGCGGAAAATCCGACAACAATTGTCCAAAGGAGCGTATAAATGGTCGGATTTTCTGACAACAGCCTGCCATCACACAATTCCCGTCGGATAATCCGATCGTGTGTATGAGGCTTTCGTTTTCCACCACGCACGTTTTTTGCTTTTAGGCCAAAAAGTTAAATTTTGGTCTCATCTGACCAGAGCACCTTCTTCCACATGTTTGCTGTGTCCCTCACATGGCTTCTTGCAAACTGCAAACAAAACTTCTTATGGCTTTCTTTCAACAATGGCTTTCTTCTTGCCACTCTTCCATAAAGGCCAGATTTGTGGAGCGCACGACTAATAGTTGTCCTGTGGACAGATTCTCCCACCTGAGCTGTGGATCTCTGCAGCTCCTCCAGAGTTACCATGGGCCTCTTGGCTGCTTCTCTGATGAATGCTCTCCTTGCCCGGCCTGTCAGTTTAGGTGGACGGCCATGTCTTAGTAGGTTTGCAGTTGTGCCATACTCTTTCCATTTTCGGATGACGGAATGAACAGTACTCCATATGTTCAAAGCTTGGGATATTTTTTTTATAACCTAACCTGCTTTAAACTTCTCAACAAATGTATCCCTGACCTGTCTGGTGTGTTATTTGGCCTTCATGATGCTGTTTGTTCACTAAGGTTCTCTAACAATCCTCTGAGGGCTTCACAGAACAGCTGTATTTATACTGAGATTAAATTACACACAGGTGGACTTTACTTACTAATTAGGTGACTTCTGACGGCAATAGGTTCCACTAGATTTTAGTTAGGGGTATCAGAGTAAAGGGGCTGAATACAAATGCACGCCATTTTTTTCAGATATTTATTTGTAAAAAATGTTAAAAACCATTTATCATTTTACTTCCACTTCACAATTATGTGCCACTTTGTGTTGGTCTATCACATAAAATCCCAATAAAATACATTTACGCTTTTGTAACATGACAAAATGTGGAAAATTTCAAGGGGTGTGAATACTTTTTCAAGGCACTGTAAATACCTATAATAAATAAGATTCTCTATAACCCTGTAAACATTTGCTCCTACAGACATGTCCTATATGTTACTTTACTTGAATTCCGCCAAAATCCTCTTGCAAGTGAAATGACGATTAGCTTGCAAATGTTCTTGTATGCCTTCACAAATTATCACTTTGATGAGCGGTGCCCAGCCAAATCTGAATATAAAAGAAGCAATTTGTGCTACCGTTTAATATTTTACTGAGACTGGAAGATTTGTCTCTTTTTTTATGTCTTCCCCGCAAGCATAATTCTGGTTCCACTGTTCCCCTCCCCTTTGGGAGAGCAAGTTCTACTTTAGGAATAAAAACGTATATAACGATCCTGTCATGGTGTTCCAGATTAAAGAACTGCGCCAAGCACTATTTACATCTTTGCATTTGCAATTTCTGCTGCAATTTCAGAAAATCATCTTCCTCTGTGACAAAAGGCTGATGTATGAAAAATACACATCAAGAACCTTTCTTCCTTTTATAGCAACCAGTCCAACTGTCATTTCTTAGGCCCCATTCACATATAGGCGATTTGGAAATCGCTGGTAGAATCACTGCAATTCCACACCGTGGCATCCTGAATGGCACTCCAAACGCATTGCAATTTTGCAGCAATTTTTGCATGAGAATCGCAGCAAAATGTGTGTGCAAAACTGTGCATGACTCAGGGCAAAAATCTGCTCTCTGAGCTTTTTTGGCGTGACAAACACACATAGGGCAGCCCATTCCAGTGAATGGGCTACCCTATGCGCAATATGCGTTTTTCCACGTGTGAATCGTGCTTTTTAAATCACTAGCGAGAACCAGCATTCCTGCTAAGCAATGTGTGAACGGGGGCCAGGGCAGATCCTAGGGTCACAGACGCCTGGGTGCAGAAATATTTCTGGCGTCCCACGTGGGCGTGGTCATCTTACTAACACCGCCCCTTTACAAATGTTTCTATGGCTACGACTCAAACACAGAGATGCTCCCCTAAGAAGTCTTCATTATCCTGGGATCCTCCCATGATCTTTTAACAATGAAGAAAATGAGTACACTAATGGGACCTGGAGGGGGGGGGGGGTCTCTCTAATGCACACAGAGAGGGCTTCTGTTAGAGAGTCTGTTAGAAAGAGCCCCCAGACATACTGCAGACATGATACAGGAGATGGTCAGAGACTGCAGACATAATACAGGAGATTGTCAGAGAGTGCAGACATACTACAAGAGATGGTCAGAGAGTGCAGACAGACCTACTACAAGAGATGGTCAGAGAGTGCAGACAGACATACTACAGGAGATGGTCAGAGACTGCAGACAGACATACTACAGGAGATGGTCAGAGACTGCAGACAGACATACTACAGGAGCTGGTCAGAGACTGCAGACAGACATACTACAGGAGCTGGTCAGAGACTGCAGACATACTATAGGAGATGGTCAGAGACTGCAGACATACTACAGGAGATGGTCAGAGACTGCAGACATACTGCAGTTCCTATGGATGGCAGTAGATCATGACCCTCTCGGCCCTCTCACCAGACCCGGCTATACAGCAACATCGGTTCCTCTGATCAGGAGTCCGCTCACTTTGGGTTGCCCGTGGCGACTCTGCTGGGTAGTGCTCAGATCTGTATTCTGGCAATGACTCCATTCCTTTCTTCACCAGTGATGGTGCAGGGCAGTGGGTCTCTCTCTCTCTCTCTCTCCTGCAGTTTCTGGGTCACAATGGGGCCGCCAGTCCTCGGGACTACATGTCCCGCAATCCTCTTCTCTGCTCCTTTTTTATTGTATTTCTTCCATGGCCAATATGAAGGAGGGAGAAGAAACATAGCGGGCAGCTGTCCTGGCAAGCGCCGCTCACTAGTGCAGCAATGCGAGGAGGAGAGGGTCTAAGAGCCCGCGGCTGCTCTCTCTCCACTCAGACACGGGCTCTCCGATCTCTGGCTGCTTCGCTCTCCTCATTTGACAGGAGGAGGGAGGGGGATGGGCAGTAAACACAGAGAGCCCTCTTGCCATTGATAACAGGGGCGGCGGTGGCACAGTCTCTCCTCCCCTGATTCGCTCCTGCATACCTACCCACTTTTAAAGTTGACAATGAGGGACATTCTGGGGAGAGAATGACCTGTGGCACTCGCAGCTTATATCAAAGTCCCCATCAGACAGCCCCCCCACAGCAGGTGTCCCCCATCAGACAGCCCCCCCACAGCAGGTGTCCCCCATCAGACAGCCCCCCACAGCAGGTGTCCCCCATCAGACAGCCCCCCCACAGCAGGTGTCCCCCATCAGACAGCCCCCCCACAGCAGGTGTCCCCTATCAGACAGCCCCCCCACAGCAGGTGTCCCCCATCAGACAGCCCCCCCACAGCAGGTGTCCCCCATCAGAGCCCCCCACAGCAGGTGTCCCCCATCAGAGCCTCCCACAGCTGGTTCCTCCCACAGCAGGTGTCCCCCATCAGAGCCTCCCACAGCAGGTGTCCCCCATCAGAGCCTCCCACAGCAGGTGTCCCCCATCAGAGCCTCCCACAGCAGGTGTCCCCCATCAGAGCCTTCCACAGCAGGTGTCCCCCATCAGAGCCTCCCACAGCAGGTGTCCCCCATCAGAGCCTCCCACAGCAGGTGTCCCCCCTCAGAGCCTCCCACAGCAGGTGTCCCCCCTCAGAGCCTCCCACAGCAGGTGTCCCCCCTCAGAGCCTCCCACAGCAGGTGTCCCCCATCAGAGCCTCCCACAGCATGTTTCCCCCCCATCAGAGCCTCCCACAGCATGTGTCCCCCCCATCAGAGCCTCCCACAGCACGTGTCCCCCCCATCAGAGCCTCCCACAGCACGTGTCCCCCCCATCAGAGCCTCCCACAGCACGTGTCCCCCATCAGAGCCTCCCACAGCACGTGTCCCCCCCATCAGAGCCTCCCACAGCAGGTGTCCCCATAGATCAGTACCTGTCCAATAGATCCCTGTATCACGGGCGCACTGGGAGCAGAAGCACATTACAGGGGGGCGGTGCATACGTGGCATCTTTGGTTACTAGGAGGGTGGCACTCAGAGCATTTCTGGGAGTGCACGGGATGATTGACAGCAGCTCCGGCCAACCCAGAAGCCTCTCATCACACCGCCTATGGGAGAAGAGCCAACACACGCAGAGACAGGAGACTGCTCTACGCGCACCGGACAGAATAATTAGTGGAGCCTAGTCCTGGAACGTGTTGCGGTACTAGGCTCTGCTGTGGTACCCAGCCCGAGTTCCAGGGACAGCAGGAAGTATGCGCTCGTCAGCTGCCAGCGGAGAGAGCAAGCGGGATGGAGAAACGCAGCACCCGCCACATGCGCTCCGCCTCTGGACACAGACAAGGAGGAGGGAGGGGAGCACTCTGGAGCTTCGGCGCCCCCGCGGCACCTGGGTGCGGAGCACCCCGCGCACCCTGCCTAGGATCGGCCCTGACGGGTGCCTTAGGGAAAAAGTATAAAGCCTCATGCACACTGGACGTTTTGCTATCTCTCCTAGAAGCATTTCCTAATGGCAGCAGCGTTTTTGCAGAAAAAAATACTTGACGCTTGTAAATGCATGTGATGCATTTAGGCGCATTAAGTGATTTGGTGTTAATTTCATTTGCCAGAATAATAATTCATTCTGGCCAGTGAAATTAATTAAAGGCTCACGCTGTTAGTTTTTATTTTTTCTGCCTCTAAATGCCCCTGCCTCTTAACTCTTCCAAACGCCTATGTGTGCATGGACACCATAGGCACAGGTCTCCAAACTGCGGCCCGAGGGCCAGATGTGGCCCTTTGCTAGGCTTAAACCGGCCCTTGGGGCACAATTCCTTCCACTGATATGAGGCATTATTCCTCCCACTGACACCAACAATGGGGCACTATATCTTCCACGGATACCAATGATGGGATACTATTCCTCCTACTAATAGGGGGAATACTCCTCCTATTGACCACCAACCCTGAGGCCATATTTATTCTCACTGATGCTGGGCCCGTGACATTTTCTGCCCCTGCTGGCCACAATCCGGCCCTCCTAAAGTCTGAAGGACAATAAAGTGGCCCTTTGTTTGAAAAGTTTGAAGACCCCTGCCATAGGCTAACATGCAGGGGCAATTAGAGGCAGACAAAAAAATGCCAGACGCTACTGACAGCCATGTTAAAAATGTCTAGTGTGATTGAGGCCTTAATGAAACACAGATACTGATTGGTCGATATGGGCAAACAGAATTTGTTTTTGCTAGCACAATTTCTCATGCATACATTTCACTATTGGAAAAACACTATTGGACTGCATTAATGGAGAAGTTCAGCCAAAGCTTGTTAAGCTGGGCTTCTCCTATGGATCACAGAAGTGCAATTCGTTTTGGACTCCTGTGACCCGTTTTCATCAAAGAGCGGGCTGAAGTCTGCTGTCTCTGCTGACGTCACAGAAATCAGTCCAGGCACCGCATCATCCTGACAATAAAGTCTGGATCCGCCAGGTTGCTGGAGTGACACCCGTCTCAGCCTCTCAGCCAGGGGCGGATGCAGAGTCTTGTCTCGGGAGGGGCACTGCCAGAAAATACGTATTTTTTGTGGGCAATTTATCGGGGAAATGGCTGGTGTTGGCGCTTCAATCATTCTGGCACCATGGTTGTTAGCGTATTATTTCTATTATTACATTGTAATATAAAATAAAATAGTTCAACTCACCATAATGCAGAATCAGTGGGAGCCCTGAGCATGTCACTTGCCACCGTCACCTGCCACACGTTGCGAATTGTCATTTGCTACCGTCACCTGCCACACGTTGAAGATTGTCACTTGCCACCATCACCTGCCACACGTTGCGGATTGTCACTTGCCATGTCACCTGCCACACGTTGCGGATTGTCACTTGCCACGTTGCGGACTGTCACTTGCCACGTCACCTGCCACACATTGCGAATTGTCACTTGCAACGTCACCTGCCACACATTGTGGATTGTAACTTGCTACACCTTGCGCATTTTCACTTGTCACATCACCTGCCACACGTTGCGGATTGTCACTTGCCACCGTCACCTGCCACACGTTGCAGATTGTCACTTGCCACGTCACCTGCCACACGTTGCGGATTGTCACTTGCCACGTCACCTGCCACGTTGCGGATTTTCACTTGCCACATCACCTGTCACACGTTGCGAATTGTCACTTGCAACGTCACCTGTCACACGTTGCGGATTGTCACTTGCCTGCTAAGGTGGTGTTTTTGTTGTCTCTTGCTGTGTCCCAGACTCCCAGAGTCAGGCAGCAGAGAGATAATGTAATCTCTCTGCTGCTTGCACAGTGAGGGCGGAAGTAACTGCAGGGATGCAGTAATCTCTCTGCTCCCCCTCCCCCGGCTAGCTGATTGGCCAGCTGACACAGCGAGCCTGCTCTCTCACTCTCATCTCACCTGCCAACACACTGAGCCACCCGGCAGCCCGGCCTGCCCACAAACTGCACCGCCTGCCCGCCCACAAACCACGCCGCCCGGTCCAGCCGCTCTCTCACCCCCCCGCGGAGCCGCTTGCTATCTCGCCCGCCCGCGGAGCAGCCCGCTATCTCACCTGCCCGCGGAGCCACCTGCTATGTCAGCCGCCCGCGGAGTCGGCAGCTCTCTGCTCGGGGAGCCGTGAGAAGCGAGCCATCGGCTGTGTTTTCGATTGCTCGGTTCTCAGTGTAGAGGCACCGGGGGACAGATTCAGCATCGGACCAGTGCTGTATCCACCTAGGTAAGTATGAAACTGAAAAAATAAATAAACCTTTACTTCTCTTTTAAAGAGAAACTAAAGTCTCCAATATCAAAACTGAGCAGGTGTTCCGTCAGATTAGGCGGCCCGTCAGATTTAGTAACAGAAGTGATGTTCTGTCACGTCCATCTTGGTACACCCCGCACTCGGCCACACTAAGCCTACAGTCTGAAGTCTTTTTACACCCACCGAAGCATTTCACACTTATTTTTACCAGTAAACTGAACTTATACAGTGAAATACAGTATTTAGAAGTCCGTGACACGGTTTTAATGTTGAATTTTAAAAGCAGCGGCAAGCCTGCTGATCTTACACGTTTGCTAATCTGACAGAAGACCGCTACTTTTAAAATTCAACATAAAAAACAGAGTCAAGGACTTCTAAATCCTGTATTTCACGATATAAGCTCAGTTTAGTGGTAAAAATAAGTGTGAAATGCAAGACTTCAGTGGGTGTAAAAAGATGTCCGTTTGGCGACTTCAGACTATAGACTTCCTGCGGCTGAGTCTGGGTGTACCAAGATGGCTGTGACGGAACGTCACTTCCGTTACAAGATTTGACAGGTCGCCTAATCTGATGGAACACAGGCAGGCTCTTTACTGCAGAACAGAAATGCAATGTTTCTCCTGCAATAAAATAAATCTACTTGCCTGGTTGCAGTCTTCTTTAGAATGTACATTGGTTTTAAAGTGATGAGGTGGCAACCCTAACAGACATTAATTACACAGGTTCTGTGGCTGATTAACAGTGTTGTTCATCTTGCTCTAAAAAAGTAATTAGTTACAGTTACAAATTACTTCTCCCAAAAAGTAAGTGAGTGTGCCCCATGCTTCACTGTGCCCGTGCCGCAGCCTCACTGTGCCCAATGCCTCACTGTGCCCATGCCGCAGCCTCACTGTGCCCAATGCCTCACTGTGCCCGTGCCTCACTATGCTCGTGCCTCACTGTGCCCGTGCCCCATGCCTCACTGTGCCCCATGCCTCACTGTGCCCCATGCCTCACTGTGCCCGTGCCCCATGCCTCACTGTGCCCCATGCCTCACTGTGCCCATGCCTCACTGTGCCCGTGCCTCACTGTGCCCGTGCCCCATGCCTCACTGTGCCCCATGCCTCACTGTGCCCCATACCTCACTGTGCCCATGCCCCATGCCTCACTGTGCCCCATGCCTCACTGTGCCCATGCCCCATGCCCCACTGTGCCCCATGCCTCACTGTGCCCATGCCCCATGCCTCACTGTGCCCCATGCCTCACTGTGCCTGTGTGTTACGGTACCTCAGATCGGCGGCGTCCCGAGACTCCCGACTCCCGGCGGCCATTCTATTATTCAAAAGCCGCGCCTCCTCCAGTCCTCCTCGTTTGTGATAGGCGGAACACTCAATTTCCCAGCAGGCAGTGTTCCGCCTATCACGGACATCCTCTCATCCTCATAACACAGACGGGGATGAGAGGATGTCAGTGATAGGCGGAACACTGCCTGCTGGGACATTGAGTGTTCCGCCTATCACAGGCGACGAGGACTCGGGAGGCGCGGCTTTTGAAGACTGCAATGGCCGCCGTCTGTCTGCATGACACGCTGATCAGGTAGGCAGACGGCGGCTTGCAGTTAGACTTATATTACATCTACTCACGGCGGCTGCGGCGAGTAGATGTAATTGGGGTAACGCCGCCCAAGTAATGGGAACGGCGGTGCCACGAGGGTAAGAGTAATCAGTTAGATTACTCGTTACCCCAAAAAGTGGCTACGTTACCTAACGCCGTTTATTTAAACGGCGTTAGTTACAACACTGCTGATTAAGGTGGTAATTAAACTCACACAGCTCAGTTTACATTCTTGGAATTCCTGCACTCCTGGACTGAACTTCTGCACATGCAAAGTGTTCTGGAAATTGTATTGTGTACCCATTGCAGTGGACTATTGTCTATACATATGTAGCACACGGCCCCTTTACTCCCATCTTTGGCTCACTCACAGGAGGAAAAGACACACCATGCCACCATGCCCCTACCCTCTGGTTTGCAGAGGTTAAGCAAACTTATAACTTACGGGTCTTGCAGCAAGGTTCTCCTAAAAGTTGGTTCTCGTCCCCTAGAATGTAAAGGACAAGTCTCTATACTCCCAAGTAACTCCAAGGTCCACACCAGTAGCAACTCCAACGTAGAGTTTATTTTCCTTATGCATGAATAACCACAAATTTGAGAAGAAAGAAAGGTGTTAGAAAGGGCAGATCAGATTCAGACACTCCTGGCTTCTTCGCCACTCAATCCCGAGTGGGTATAGCTCACCCGGATAGTCATCCAATGGCACTAGCAGCCGGCATGTAGCTCGAACAGTCAATCAGATTCCCTTGATAGATGCGTTCGGGAGATCCCCTGCCACAGAATCTATAGTGTCCCGAACCTCCTAATGGTTACGTTGTTAGATCCCTTTTCGGATGGATGACATCCCTCCAGAGAGTTACTGGGCCCCTTCCTTTACTGTGATCTCTCACCAGTCCTTCGGAACGGTCCTCCCCAGCCTCCTCTTCCAGATGCGGGTCCCCTCGCAAGGCGGCACCCTGGGATTCCTCATCCCCAAAGTGGGCTCCAGCCAAAGGTGCTGGGCCCAGGGCTGAAGTTGCAGTCCCAGGACTAAAGGTGCCTGGGACTGAGGCGCACGTGGCCCCATGGCCTGGAGGGTCATGGACTTGAACTTTGACTCCAGAACTGTAGGTTCCCCCGGGTACAGGTCCCCGGGGTAGTAAGTCCACCACGACCAATGGCATCTGCCTATTTTGTACCCTCCCCCGGCATACACAGCGGGCAGACCATGCCCACTGTACGGCCGCCGAGAGAGGACAACCAATCGCCACTCCATCACCTGTGGTTTAACCCTGAGTACAAGTGACAGCGCCACCCATACTTCTAAGGGGAACTGCACGCCAGGTGAAAACAGCAGCAAGGCAGAGTCCAACAAATTGGAAGATCCGAGCCAACTACCACTCAAATCACCCCTAAATTTAATATAGCAGCCACCTAAATTGGGACCCCCGCTACACATATCTTTGCGCTAACATCTAGTCTAAGTACAACTTGTTTAGTATTGTATTTCTCTAGTGACAAAATCCAGTTCAACCATATGTTGGGGTTATTGGGTTTAGTACTCATATATATAGACCAGTGATGGTGAACCTTGGCACCCCAGATGTTTTGGAACTACATTTCCCATGATGCTCATGTGCTCTGCAGTGTAGTTGAGGATCATGGGAAATGTAGTTCCAAAACATCTGGGGTGCCAAGGTTCTCCATCACTGATATAGACCCTCCTTCTTCATGTTCCCATCGGTTAGTTAGCATGCTTCATGATGGGCACAAGGCTTAGACTACACTTTACATGACCAGTGAACATCCCATGTAATACATTTTAACAAGTAACACTACGTTCGATTAAACTGATGTGCCATAATAAACTATTTGGAGGCCCCTAGGCAGTCAAAACCCTTGAACCCCCCCCCCCCCCCTTACAGGTTTCTGGAGGTTTCTTGTGCACATGGTCTAGTGGGATAACATTCAACTAAGTAGTGTTCGCGTCGGCCGCTAGATGACAACCATAGGTTGCACCAAATTCTTTTACAAACTGACAGCTGAAAGCAGATGAGCTTTTAAGAGACAAACTGTAATGTGAACCTGATGTCTGTGGTTTAGGTACTTTAAGTTGGTAATGGGTACATTACATTAATACAGTATTTTCTCTGAAGTTCTTGTTTCTTGTTTCAGTTGATTCATTCTTTTTTTCTGTCTTTTGTAAGCAATTTAAGAAAGCTTCATTGTATTTTTCTTTCAAGATCAAATCAATATTATTTTGATCCGTTCTCATGGGGCCCTTAAATTGCTAGGGGGCCCATAGGCACTGCTTATTGGAGAGTTGAGCTGTCTGTGGAGGGTGCTTATTCAATAGGTGATAGTGCTGGCTGAATAGATCGAGGTCTAAAGGATGTCAATGCATAAAGTGGTGCTTTAAACAGAACACAAAGCATTCTCTGATTGGACAAAATGGAGAGCATGACGTCTCTGCTCCGAATCTTCACCTCGTTCAATCATAGAATGCTTTGCACCCACTGAAAAAATGCAAAGCATTCCCTGAATGATGCCTGTGCCGAGCGGGCCACCTCCGGTATCCACAATGCAATAAGACAGACACTCAACATGAGACATGGAAGCTAGTGCAAATCTCTAGAGTAGCAGTGTCCACTACAGTGATTTTCAGAGGGATGCCACATGTATGATGTATACACAGTTACATTGATCCAAGCTGTAACTATGTAAAAAATGCCATACCTGGAATTCTTATTTAATAATGGTTCCAACCTTACTTTGCAATGGGCAACAAAATTATATTTCTTGAAGATCACTTTTCATACACCAGCCCCTTAGTTCGCTTTTTGTGCACACAGCTGTATCTGGCCATATAGTGCAAATTCCAGCATATTTCCCTGCTAGGGAGCCCACAGATGCTGCATACAACAACCTATAGAAATCCATTATATTATCTGAATAATGAGGGTTACAGGAAAAAAAAATTTTTTCAACAGTCTCAACACGGTGCCATACTTTGCTTATACAATATGTCCTAATTTGTATGTGAAAACTTGCATGTGAAGCTCTGCACCTCTTGTATCCCTCAATATGCTTTGTGGATTCCATTGGGTCTATTGAGTGCAGAGCCGAATGTACTCAAATTACAACATGACCATAAGGAAAACCATCTGCTTTTTATCATAGCTTCAAAAACGGATCAAAAAAACAGAACAACATTACATGAAAGCAGCAGACTTTTGTACTAGGAATAATCTGCCGATAATTGCATATGGTTGTAAGGGAAATCATCAAATGACTCTACAGCGGGAGTGCATCCAAACAAATCCCAGAGGTAAACATGCATCGGGAATGTCCATCAATGGCTTTTACAGTCTAAGCAACTTTTTATATAATATTATTTCATATTTTATTTCTATTAAATATTATTATTCTTTTTTTATTACCAAATAATAATGTATAATGGCTTCTGCTCTGCAAATGCGAACCAAGCGTTTGGCTGGCAGTTGTGCCACGGACCTATTGACTGAATGGCCAAATTTGACAGGCGGTATGAAAGAGGCCCTAGACCAGGCATGTCCAAAGTCCAGTCCGGGGGCCAATTGCGGCCCGCGTTCCGGTTTAATGCGGCCCCACTAGTAATTTGGATATATATCTCTTTTGTAGCCCCCAACAAATCCTGAGCATCGCCCATTCAGAGGCTGCATTCATGTCAATGGTGAGGCTGCATTCATGGCAATGGTGAGGCTGCATTCATGGCAATAGTGAGGCTGCATTCAGAGGCTGCATTCATGGCACTTGTGAGGCTGCATTCATGGCACTTGTGAGGCTGCATTCATGGCAATGGTAAGGCTGCATTCAGAGGCTGCATTCATGGCACTTGTGAGGCTGCATTCATGGCAATGGTAAGGCTGCATTCAGAGGCTGCATTCATGGCACTTGTGAGGCTGCATTCATGGTGAGGCTGCATTCATGACAATGGTGAGGCTGCATTCAGAGGCGACATTAATGGCAGGGGTGAGGCTGCATTCATGTTAATAGTGAGGCGTCATTATTGTCAATGGTGAGGCTGCAGATAGACACTGATTAGGCTGCATTGATGGGCACTGACCCTTATTTTGCTTCACAGTTCTTTATTTAAAATTTTTGTTTTTTCCTGAAACTTCCCTCTTAAAGTGAAGATGTGTGTTATACACCGATAAATAAGCTCATCCTTAGACTCCTCATCACGCCACAAAGGCAAGAGAATTCTTGTTGGGCACTGTATTAGTTAATTTGCATTTAATTTTAAAGGTTCAAAGAATGTCAGGCAAAATGGTTGGCCCTCACGCATGTTCACTTCATCAAATCTGGCCCTCTTTGAAAAAAGTTTGGACACCCCTGCCCTAGACTGTTCAAATACGTAACATAGCAGAGGAAATGGGCAGATCACAACGTGTGACCATCAATTTGAAATGACAAATTTTTTCAGTTTCATTTCAATTTATATCTAGTCCAGTTGATCAGTTTGGACAGTTGTAGGCAGTACACATGCACATTTTCTATACCTGGAAGCATCCTTTTATTATATACTCACACCATAAATTTTATTTGTTAACCCACTCCTTACTACTTACTCCTGTAATTATATACAGTGCTGTGAAAAAGTATTTGCCCCTTCCTGATTTAATTTTTATTGCATATTTCTCACACTTAAATGATTCAGATCATCAAACAAATTTTAATATTACACAAAGATAACCCGAGTAAATCCAAGATGCAGTTTTTAAATGATTATTTAATTTATTAGGGGGAAAAAAACTGTTCAAACCTGCCTGGCCCTATGTGAAAAAGTAATTGCCCCCTCCCATGCTCAATCATGAATGAACTGTAATTAACCACAATTTTTTGGAAAGCTGAGTTAAATTTCACTTGCCACACCCAGGCCTGATTACTGCCTGAACTGTTGAATCAAGAAATCACATAAATAGAAGCTTTCTGACAAAGTGAAGCACACTAACAGATCACAAAAAGCCACACATCATGCCACAATCTAAAAAAATTCAAGAACAGATTAGAAACAAAGTAATGTTCATGTATCGGTCTAGGAAGGGTTTCAAATACATTTCTAAGGCTTTGGAACTCCAGTGAACCACGGGGAGAGCCATTATCCACAAATGGAGATAACTTGGAACAGTGGTGAACCTTCCCAGGAGTGGCCGGCCTACAAAAATGACTACAAGAGCATGACGACGACTCATCCAGGAGGTCAAAAAAGAACCCAGAACAACATCTAAAGAACTGCAGGCCTCACTTGCCTCAGATAAGATCAGTGTTCATGATTCAACAATAAGAAAGAGACTGGGCAAAAATGGCATCTATGGAGAGTTCCAAGGCCAAAGCCACTGCTGACCAAAAAGAACACAAAGGCTCATCTCACATTTATTAAAAAACATCTTGATTATCCCCAAGACTTTTAGGCAAATATTCTGTGGACTGATGAGACAAAAATTATACTTTTTGGAAGGTATGCGTCCCGTTACATCTGACATAAAATGAATACAGCATTTCATACCAAGAACATCATACCAACTGTCAGACATGGTGGTGGTAGTGTGATGGTCTGGGGCTGCTTTGCTGAGCTCTACCAGAAAATTCTAATGGAGAATGTCCGGCCATCAGTTCGTGACCTCAAGCTCAAGTGCACTTGGGTTATGCAGCAGGACAAAGCAAGATTTAGGTTTTGGAGTGGCCTAGTCAAAGCCCGAACTTAAATCCAATTGAGATGCTGTATCATGACCTTACACAGGTCGTTCATGCTGGAAAAACCCTCCAATGTGGCTGAATTAAAACAATTCTGCAAAGGAGCGTGGACCAAAATTGCTCCACAGCAATGTGAAAGACTCATTACCAGTTATCGCAAACGCTTGATTGCAAGTTGTTGCCACCAAGGGTGGCACAACCAGTTATTAGGTTTAGGGTGCAATTACTTTTTCACATAAAGCCAGGCAGGTTTGGACAGCTTTTTTACCTTAATAAATGAAACCATCATTTAAAAACTGCATTTTGTATTTACTCGGGTTATCTTTGTGTAATAATAAAATTAGTTTGATGAGCTGAGTCATTTAAGTGTGACAAATATGCAAAATAAATCAGAAAGGGGGCAAATACTTTTTCACAGCATTGTATATACTGTATGTCCTCGGATGGGAAGGGTGATATCTCGGGCTTCATTGCAGCCACAGCAATGATCAAGATATAATTTTTCTAAAGCCAATAATTTCCTTCACTGTAAAAGTAATACTAGCGACTATACAGCTGCTGAATTACTTTTACAAGCAGCGGAAGGGGGTTCCAGCCCCCACCCACCACTGCCGACTTTACCGGGCTCTCCCGTATGATCAGGGAGCCTGGTAATGATGCATCCAGTTCCTGGAACACAGTGAGTGAAACTGTTGTTGTTTCTCCAACTGTGTGATGTCAGAAACCGGAAGCGACAAGGATTTCTTCACTTCTCGTATCGGTCTCATGTAAACAAGCCATTACTAGCTTGAACAAACATCTGGTCTAATAGACCCCAGATCTTTTCATAAAGAGGACCTATCATGGCCCATACTATCACAAGAGATGTTGTTCATCCCTTTTGATATAAATAAAAGATATTAGACAACATTAAAGATACAGAGTAAAAAAAGATGTGTTTAAAATAAAATAAATGATAAAATAAAACAGAAATATAAAGCACCCCCATTTCCCCTAGCTCACATGCAAATGCGAACGTGTATGTAGGTCCTACATGCATGTGTAAACTGCGATCCCACCACACATGTGGGGTATTGCCGCAAGGGAAATAATTTTAGCGCCAGACCTCCTCTGTAACTTTGGTTACCCTGTTAAGACTTTTAAAGCTATGGAGCTTTTTAGGTACTGTAATTTGGGAGGATGTAAATTTAAAGTGTGTCATGTTTGGTATCTATTTACTCGGCGTAACATCATCTTTTATATTTTACCACACAATTGGGTGTTATATTGTGTTTTTGTGCATTAAAATTCATTAAAAAGGCCTCATGCACACTGGACGTTTTTGGACGTTTTTACAGCTGCTGTTTTTGGCTTCAGACGTTTTTTTTTTACAGTCATTAACCACTTCAATACCATGCACTTATGCACCTTCCCGCCCAGACCAATTTTCAGCTTTCAGTACTCTCACACTTTGAATGACAATTACTTAGTCATGCTACACTGTATCCAAACAAATTTTTTATCATTTTCTTCTCACAAATAGAGCTTTCTTTTGGTGGTATTTAATCGCCACTGGGTTTTTTATTTTTTGCGATATAAGCAAAAAAACAGCAATTTGTTTAAAAAAAAAAACACTTTTTTTTAGTTTCTATTGTAAAATTTTGCAAATAAGTAATTTTTCTTCATAAATTTGTGCCAAAATGTAAACTGCTACATATCTTTGGTAAAATGAACCCAAATTAGTGTATATTATTTGGTCTTTGTGAAAGTTATAGAGTCTACAAACTATGGTGGCAATCACTGAAAATTTATCACATCTGATCACGCCTGATGTACTGAAGGGATATCTCATTTCTTGAGACACTAACAAGCGAGGAAAGTACAAATACCCCAAAATTACCCCTTTTTGGAAAGTAGACAGTCCAAGGTATTTACTAAGAGGCGTGATGAGTTTTTTGAAGTTGTATTTTTTTCCCACAATTCTTGGGAAAATTTAATTTTTTTTTTTTTTTTTTTACACAAACTGGTCATATTAACAGTTTTTTTCTCTCACACAGCATATGCATAATTGCAACTACACCCCAAAATACATTCTGCTACTCCTCCTGAGTGTAGCGATACCACATGTGTGAGACTTTTACACAGCCTGGCCACATACAGAGGCCCAACATTGAAGTAGCACTTTCAGGCGTTCTACAAGCATAAATCGCACATATCCTTTCTCAACCACCTATTACACTTTTGAAGGCCCTGGAGCACCAGGACAATGGAATTTTCCACAAAATGACCCCATTTTGGAAAGCACACACCCCAACGTATAATCTATGAAGCATTATGAGTCTTTTGAACGGTTCATTTTTTTCCAGAAGGTTTTGGAAAATGTGGAGAAAAAATGAAAATGCATTTTTTTTACACAAAGTTGTCCATTTATAAGATATTTCTAACGCATAGCATATACATAGCAAAAATGACACCCCAAAATGCATTCTGCTACTCCTCCTGAGTATAGCGATACCACATGTGTGAGACTTTTACACAGCCTGGCCATATACAGAGGCCCAACATTGAAGTAGCACTTTCAGGCGTTCTACAAGCATAAATCGCACATATCCTTTCTCAACCACCTATTACACTTTTGAAGGCCCTGGAGCACCAGGACAATGGAATTTTCCACAAAATGACCCCATTTTGGAAAGCACACACCCCAACGTATAATCTATGAAGCATTATGAGTCTTTTGAACGGTTCATTTTTTTCCAGAAGGTTTTGGAAAATGTGGAGAAAAAATGAAAATGCATTTTTTTTACACAAAGTTGTCCATTTATAAGATATTTCTAACGCATAGCATATACATAGCAAAAATGACACCCCAAAATGCATTCTGCTACTCCTCCTGAGTATAGCGATACCACATGTGTGAGACTTTTACACAGCCTGGCCATATACAGAGGCCCAACATTGAAGTAGCACTTTCAGGCGTTCTACAAGCATAAATCGCACATATCCTTTCTCAACCACCTATTACACTTTTGAAGGCCCTGGAGCACCAGGACAATGGAATTTTCCACAAAATGACCCCATTTTGGAAAGCACACACCCCAACGTATAATCTATGAAGCATTATGAGTCTTTTGAACGGTTCATTTTTTTCCAGAAGGTTTTGGAAAATGTGGAGAAAAAATGAAAATGCATTTTTTTTACACAAAGTTGTCCATTTATAAGATATTTCTAACGCATAGCATATACATAGCAAAAATGACACCCCAAAATGCATTCTGCTACTCCTCCTGAGTATAGCGATACCACATGTGTGAGACTTTTACACAGCCTGGCCATATACAGAGGCCCAACATTGAAGTAGCACTTTCAGGCGTTCTACAAGCATAAATCGCACATATCCTTTCTCAACCACCTATTACACTTTTGAAGGCCCTGGAGCACCAGGACAATGGAATTTTCCACAAAATGACCCCATTTTGGAAAGCACACACCCCAACTTATAATCTATGAAGCATTATGAGTCTTTTGAACGGTTCATTTTTTTCCAGAAGGTTTTGGAAAATGTGGAGAAAAAATGAAAATGCATTTTTTTTACACAAAGTTGTCCATTTATAAGATATTTCTAACGCATAGCATATACATAGCAAAAATAACACCCCAAAATGCATTCTTCTACTCCTCCTGAGTATAGCGATACCACATGTGTGAGACTTTTACACAGCCTGGCCATATACAGAGGCCCAACATTGAAGTAGCACTTTCAGGCGTTCTACAAGCATAAATCGCACATATCCTTTCTCAACCACCTATTACAATTTTGAAGGCCCTGGAGCACCAGGACAATAGAATTTTCCACAAAATGACCCCATTTTGGAAAGCACACACCCCAACGTATAATCTATGAGGCATTATGAGTCTTTTGAACGGTTCATTTTTTTCCAGAAGGTTTTGGAAAATGTGGAGAAAAAATTAAAATGCATTTTTTTTTACACAAAGTTGTCAATTTATAAGATATTTCTAACACATAATATGTACATAGCAAAAATTACACCCAAAAATGCATTCTGCTACTCCTCCTGAGTATGGCGATACCACATGTTTGAGACTTTTACACAGCCTGGCCACATACAGAGGCCCAACATCCAAGTAGCACCTCCAGGCATTCTAGCAGCATTAATTGCACATATCATTTTCTGACTACCGATCACATTTTTGAAGGCCCTTCATATATCTAACACATAGCAGGTACATACCAAATAACAAAAGATTACCTGTGGTTTTAGAAGTGCAGTGGTCCACAGAGGAGAGCATCGGTCCAGGCAGCAGGCAGGGATGAGGTCAGCGACAGCAAAAGCAATCATCCAGGCAGCAGGCAGGAATACTGTCCATAGTTCGCACAGGCAGAGATACTGTCAGCACAGCCAGAGCACAGCCAAAGCACAGGTCCAGGTAGCAGGCAGAGGTGTCCTATCCTATCCTATCGATGATATCTTCGATATATTGGAGGTAGTGGAGTCGGTGATTTTGAGTTGCTTTTTGGTAGCAGACAAACGAATTAAAAAGGGCCATGTGAAACAGGTGAAACGCAACTTTTTTGTGCCAATAATGGGACTTTCTGGTTGATAAGTAGGGCTGTAGCATCTGGTCGTTTAAATCCACCCCCCCCCCATGTACAAATTGTAGTCGTGGACACATTCAGGCTTTACAATGGAGCCGCGTCTTCTTGGGATCTCCACCATGGTGTCATTGTGGATCGTAGAGAGGATGTGGACATCTTTCTTGTCCCTCCACTTCATGGCCAACACCTCCTCGTTCCTCATGGATGCCGATTCTCCAGGTCGCAATTTTTTTGTCAATAAATTTTGTGGGAATCCCTTCCGGTTTTTTTTGAAGGTACCGCAGGCCGGGGTTTGTTTACTGTAAAGGTGGCGAAAAAGGTGCAGGCTGGTATAATAATTATCAACATATAAATGGTAACCTTTTCCGAACAGGGGGTATGCCAACTCCCAGACAATTTTCCCACTGGTTCCAATATATGTGGGGCAATCACGGGGCTGGAGCTGGGAGTCTTTGCCTTCGTAGATCCTGAATTTGCAGACGTATCCAGTGGCTCGATCACATAATTTATTTAATTTTAACCCATACCTGGCTCTCTTGCTTGGTATGTACTGCTTGAACTGCAGTCGGCCGGTGAAATGTACGAGGGACTCGTCCACACAAATTTTTTGGTCTGGGATGAAAACGTCTTCAAATCGCTGGGAAAAGGCATTGATTAGGGGGCGTATCTTGTACAATTTGTCGTACTTGGGATGATCTCGGGGAGGGCACTGTGAATTGTCATTGAAGTGGAGAAAGCGCATAATCATGTCGTATCTTTTCCTGGACATGACAGCGGAATATATGGGCATGTGTTGGATGGGGCGTTTGGACCAATATGAATGGACTTCGTTCTTTTTTGTAAGCCCCATATTGAACATAAGGCCCAAAAATAATTTAAATTCCTCCAATGTTAGACGCCGCCACTGGAACATGCGGGCGTAGGAAGAATTGGGGTTGGCAGCAATAAATTGGGATGCATACAGATTTGTTTGATCCACTATATTCTGCAGCAAATCTTGTGGGAAAAATAAACAAAAATAATCAAATTTAGAAAAATTTGTAGTGTCGGGCTGCACACCTGGCTGTGCGGTGAAAGGGGGGATGATAGCGGATCCTGAGTTGGCAGGCAACCATAAGGGGTTTGCCAGGGCATCGGGAAGGTAGGATTGGGGCTGGATTCTTCGGGTTGGGCGTGCATTTCCATTGCTTGTACTGGGCTCCTCTTCCTGGGGTATGGCGCTGCTGGTGGTGGGCAGTTCTCCTGATCTTGGTGCTGATCTTGGTGCTGATCTTGGTGCCGATCGCATTCTTTTGGGAGGGACGGTTTCCTCCGGGGACTCGGACTCTGAGCCACTATCCTCCACTGCCTCGTATTCCGAACCAGAATCGGATAATGGGAGCTCCCCGCTGCTCTCATCATCCGACATGGCAAGAATGGCATATGCCTCCTCAGGTGTGTAAACCCTTTGGGACATTATGGCAGTGCTTATTGGTGGGCCTGTGTAATGGTACTGCTGGTGGTAGTGGTGGCGGTCTGTGTGGTAGTACCGATGGAGTTATTAGTGGTGGGCCTGTGTGGTGGTACCGATGGCGGTATGGGTGGTGGTGGTACCAATGGCGGTACAGGTGGTGGTGGTACCGCTGACGGTACGGGTGGTGGTGGTGGTACCGGTGGCGGTACGGGTGGTGGTGGTAGCGATGGCGGTATGGGTGGTGGTGGTACCGATGGCGGTACAGGTGGTGGTGGTACTGATGGCGGTACAGGTGGTGGTGGTACAGGTGGTGATGGTACCGATGGCGGTACAGGTGGTGGTACAGGTGGTGGTGGCACTACCGACGGTGGTACGGGTGGTGGTACTGGTGGTGGTACCGATGGCGGCACTAGTGGTGATACTGGTAGCGGGCCTGTGTGGCAGTATAGATGCTGGGCCTGGTGGCGGTACTGGTGGTGGTACTGGTACCGATGGCGGTACTGGTAGCCTGTGTGGCAGTGCCAATGGAGGTGGGCCTGTGACAGATGATTGACAGATGGGCTGATTGATTGACAGATGGGCTGATTGATTGATTGACAGATGGGGTGATTGATTGACAGGTGGGGTGATTGATTGACAGGTGGGGTGATTGATTGACAGGTGGGGTGATTGATTGACAGATGGGCTGATTGATTGACAGATGGGCTGATTGACAGATGGGCTGATTGACAGATGGGCTGATTGACAGATGGGCTGATTGGCTGGGCTGATTGATGTGCTGGGCTGTGTGACAGGTCCTCTTTATGGGGGGGGGGCGTGTTGTGCACTGTAAACTTATGTAGACAAACTACACTGAGCTAACTTACTGATCTCTTCTCTCTCCTCACAGATCGGTGTGTGAGGAGAGAGCAGGGATCAGGTAGTAACTCCTGTGGAGTTTGTTTACATTTGTGACCGGCTGTGATTGGACACAGCCGGTCACGTGGTAAACAGCCAATTCATTGGCTGTTTACTCTGATCGGGGACGCGCTGTGTCCAAGGGACACTCGCCTTCCCCGATCCCCGCCCTGCAAGCCTGTGGCGGCGCGCACGGAGCGCGCCGCCGAGTTTGTTTTGACAGGTGATCGGCTGTGACTTTGACACAGCCGATCACATGGTAAACAGCCAATGAAATTGGCTGTTTACCGTGATCGGGGTAGCGCTGTGTCCGAGGGACACATGCCGTCCCCGATCACCGCGCTGCGCGCCCCCGCGGGCGCGCGCAAGGCAATATCCTGCAGGACGTCATATGACGTCCAGTATCGATATTGCAACCACTTCCCGGACGTCAATTCGCTATTGACTGGGCGGGAAGTGGTTAAACTCTCCATGTTATCCTATGTGTCCATGCACACATAGGCTGTTATCAACTGTTTTTAGCTGGGGCGTTTTTTGGCTGGAAAAACCCCCCAAAACTAGTAGGTTCTGAGAGGAGTTTTTCAGCTGTAAAAACGCTCTAACGTCTAAAAATGCCTAAAAATGCCAATAAACGCTCAAAAGAGTTTTTTTACCAATTTTGATCCCATTGAAGAAAAGAAAAAGCTAAAAAAAAGCTATTGGAAAAAAAAAACTTTGAAAAGCTCACTGCAAAGCTTCTTGTGTTTTTATAACGTTATTATAACGTCCAGTGTGCATGAGGCCTTAAGTGAATTTTTTTTCAAAAATAATTGCATTTAAAAAACTGCTGCCCAAATGTCGTATGACATAAAAATATGTAATACCCACCATTTTATTCCCTAGGGCCTCTGATTTAAAAATATATATATGTAGCGGCCTCACCCCCTCTTCTCTGTCTAGGGGGTATGTTGTACGTGAGGGTGAGATGCGCTACGGCCCATGTCTTCCCCATTGCAGCAGGTGAGGTGAAGGCCAGTACCAAGTATTCTTCTCGGGCCTGTGTGTTTCTGTTCACAACCAAGTCCTGCTGTGCTGACACTCCCCTTCACTCCCATCAACCAGAGTTCCACACACCGATAAGTATCCAACACTTCTTTTATTGTAACACACAATAAACAGTTCTTTGTTAGCCAATTAGTTGAGATCCATAAACAGTTCAATACGGTGGGGTGAGCAGGTCGAGGCACTGTCCTAATGATAAACTAAACCACTGTGGTCTCACCAGCGGTTGCTATAGCCATTGGCTAGAGAGAGGAACTTGAAACGTATGAGTCTCTACCAGCGACTCTGAAGAACATGAATGGAGTACCTTCGCTGCATTGTGGCCCCTGTCAGGGGGAAGATGTCCCTCCAAGGGAGTTACCAGAGGCCCCTCCGTCACCGGATTAATGCTGCTCCGGACTCTTCAGACGGGTAACCTCTCCGGCCTCCTCACCTCAGACATGGGCCCCATCCACCTCAGGGTCCCTCGGACTCATCCACCCTTGCGGAGCCCAGTCGAAGTTACTGGGCCCAGGCCTCCGGTGTAGTACCTCACCCCAGGCTTAGATGGACGCCAACACTGCTCCGACCAGGCCATGGGCACCTGGGCCGGAACTCCGGACTGACCGCACCCAGGCCTAAGGTGCCTGGGCGCCGGATGTAGAAGACCTCGTGGCGAGGGCGTCTCTCCCCTTTATCTCCTCCCGTGACGCCACAGCAGGTTCTACGCCCCCGCTGTACCACCGCCGGAACGGGACAAAAAGGACAGCACTGCGGCAGTGATTCTACCTCAACCTGTGGGAACACCGCCACCCCAGGCCAAGGAGAATAGTACACCACCAAAGTCCTCCATGACTGAAAGTGGTCCAAATCCTCTAGGATTTACACACACCTGGATCATACTACCACCCAGGTGTACCCCCCTAAATTTAGACCCCCGCTACACTCTCCCCCTAGTGATTTGACGCTGGTCCCCAGCGTCTGGTGCAGACCCATGTCTTCCAAAAAGTGGTAACATAAGCCTGACCCCAAAGGCCATCCCTCAAAATTTAGATCCTAATTGTGCCAAGACCTGCTCAAGGGAAAGGGAACATGAAATAATAAAACTTTTCAATAAAACCATCTGAACATATACACATACACAATCCCTCCCATTACTGTCTAAGAACCACCCCACACTCAGCAGTCTTGACAGATGAATCTCCTGCAGAAGGGAAACAAAAACATGACATCCTGACACATTTGTGTTAATTTGGAATGAATGGGTCCATCAGCCGAGGGACCCACTCGCTCCAATAAGTAAGGTGATGCAAATGTAAAAAACAAACAAACAGCCGTTGCGCAACACTGCCACCTGGTGACAGTGCCGCGGTAATGACACTTGGTGAAATCCTCCAGGCAACCTTCCCTCTTCCTGCGTCCCTACTCTGATTCTACCCCAAAGTCTGTGTCTCTGATGTATGAAGAAAGAGAGAACAAAACAAAACAGCTCTCATTCCTCCAAAGAGTAGAAAAAAAAACCCAAATAAAAAAACTAGGGCCCAGTTCTGATATTCTGGTAAAACACTTCCAGAAAGTTCAGCAGCAGAAGAACATACAGGAGAGTTTTTTTTTTTTTCCTCACAAATAGAATTTCGGGTGGGCAAGAACAGGGGCTTCAGGTGCTTATCAAAGACTTCCACTGAATAATCAATGTCCTCTCCATCCTTCCGGCAGATAAGCACCTTGTCTGCGTGGATATGGCGGCCCCACATCCATTCTGCTCTACAGTCTCTGAATTGTTTGGACACTGATGGTGAACAGGACAAGTACCGACGGGCATGCGGCACTTTAAGCTTCTCCCAAGCAAACTCATCGTACCATCTCTGTCTCAGGACTTCGACCTCAAAAAGTAAGTCCCGAGGCAAGTAAGGATATTCCCATCCGTACTCACGGGCGACCCTCTGGCAGAAGAGCCGCTGCAGTCGGGCCAAAGGAGGCATTGTGGCCCGCTCACCTTCTCCTGGCGGAACAAGGGCCTCTGGATGCCGAGGTACTTTCACTACCTCTGTCGGTTTGAATCTTGGTGCCCGTAGTGATGCGCGCTGTGTCCCCACCACCAGAACGGATGATGCTGCAGGTGGTGGAATGACAAGCGAAGGACTAGGCTTCCTCGTGAGCTCCGGGGCTTCCGCCCGGGGCGTGCTGTCTCCCGTGGACATGGGCGAATCCCGTGGTGTACTTAACACAGGCAATGGCATTTTGTCCCAGCCTTTGCGGTGAAAAAGTTCATCTATTTCACCGTCCTCTCCACAGTCCGACAGCGATTCTAGGTCGGAGGTGTCATACATCTCTGCGGGGAGGTAGTCCCTAGTAGATGTGGAACTACCCTCCCTAGCGGACTCCACCGGCTGTGGACCCCCGACACCTCCAACCACCACCACAGTCCCAGCCCCTGGCTCACCTTGACCTTACGTAGAACTGGGATGTCCAGGACTCTTCCAACCGGATCCATCCAGGCCCGGCAAGCGACGGGGTGAAGCTCGACCACGACCACAGGATGCCTGTACCAGGCCAACTTTCCTCTTCGGAGGTGGGAGCAGGGAATCTGTGGTGACTGAAGCACCATCCTCGGATTTTTCTTTCTCAGTCTCTGGTTGGGCAGTCACATCGCCCTGGTCAGTGCGTACGGGGACCTCCGCAAAGGCCTGGATCTCCCCTTCCGGAGTAGCGGTACCTGTGAGGCAGTTGAGGTGAAGGGCCCGGGGCCTTACTGTGGATGTCTCTACCTCGAATAGGAACTGCTTGCATGCCTCGCAACGCCCGAATGGCTTCAGGATGACCACCAGTCCCGAGCACCCGGGACAGATCACGCCGAGGGCCTCCGTGTCTCTGCAAGTGTACAGAGCCAACTGCCCTCGGGGTCTAAGTCTCATCCCTGTGTCTGTAAGGGGAGCAGCAAAAGCAGTCATCTTCGTGGGGTAGGGAACCGGAATCCACGGGGAGCTTGAGGCCATCCCGACTATCTGCTGCTCCATCACGCACTGACCACGCGCCGAAGTCTCCACGTGTATCTCGTCACATGGCCAGACTCCTCCCACAACTTGCACATTTTCGCGGGCTTCCACCAGTCTCCGCCCACGAACTGCGCAGTTATGGGGTGCCTCATGGCGCAGTGCAGTAAAAGCCCCCACATGTAGTACGTCACACGGCTGGACTTCTCCCTCTTCTCGCTCTTCTGCATAGGTCTTTCCCATCTTAGGGTCATGTCCACGACTTTGAGCAGGGATGCACTCTGGCCGATCACATGGCCGACCCACTCGGAACTCCTCCGGGCAGCAAAGTTCAAACACAGCCGTTCTCAGTTCCATGGTTAAAACACACATCATCCCGGACTCACGAGCCCCCACGTGTAGCGGCCTCACCCCCTCTTCTCTGTCTAGGGGTATGTTGTACGTGAGGGTGAGATGCGCTACGGCCCATGTCCTCCCCATTGCAGCAGGTGAGGTGAAGGCCAGTACCAAGTATTCTTTTCGGGCCTGTGTGTTTCTGTTCACAACCAAGTCCTGCTCTGCTAACACTCCCCTTCACTCCCATCAACCAGAGTTCCACACACCGATAAGGATCCAACACTTCTTTTATTGTAACACACAATAAACAGTTCTTTGTTAGCCAATTAGTTGAGATCCATAAACAGTTCAATACGGTGGGGTGAGCAGGTCGAGGCACTGTCCTAATGATAAACTAAACCACTGTGGTCTCACCAGCGGTTGCTATAGCCATTGGCTAGAGAGAGGAACTTGAAACGTATGAGTCTCTACCAGCTACTCTGAAGAACATGAATGGAGTACCTTCGCTGCGTTGCGGCCCCTGTCAGGGGGAAGATGTCCCTCCAAGGGAGTTACCAGAGGCCCCTCCGTCACCGGGTTGATGCTGCTCCGGACTCTTCAGACGGGTAACCTCTCTGGCCTCCTCACCTCAGACATGGGCCCCATCCACCTCAGGGTCCCTCGGACTCATCCACCCTTGCGGAGCCCAGTCGAAGTTACTGGGCCCCAGGCCTCCGGTGTAGTACCTCACCTCAGGCTTAAGGAGCCTGAGATGGACGCCAACACTGCTCCGACCAGGCCATGGGCGCCTGGGCCGGAACTCCGGACTGACCGCACCCAGGCCTAAGGTGCCTGGGCGCTGGATGTAGAAGACCTTGTGGCGAGGGCGTCTCTCCCCTTTATCTCCTCCCGTGACGCCACAGCAGGTTCTCCGCCCCCGCTGTACCACCGCCGGAACAGGACAAAAAGGACAGCACTGCGGCAGTGATTCTACCTCGACCTGTGGGAACACCGCCACCCCAGGCCAAGGAGAATAGTACACCACCAAAGTCCTCCACGACTGAAAGTGGTCCAAATCCTCTAGGATTTACACACACCTGGCTCATACTACCACCCAGGTGTACCCCCCCAAAATTTAGACCCCCGCTACATATATATAATGTTTTGGGTTTGTAAGTAGTTTTCTAGCGGAAAAAAATATCTTTGTCAAAATTGGCCTGGACTGGAAGTGGTTAACAAAATGTCTTATCGATAGCGAACATTGCTACTGTTAATGGAATGGTCTTTGCTACTTAAATTGATATTAAAGATTTTTTTTTTTTATATAATGGAGTTAATAAAACAATATTGCACAGAAAGGCCACTTACCTCTATATCTGGCAGTCCCCCCCAGTGCTGTTGGCATCTCCCTCCTTCAGGTGCCTACTGTGGCAAGCAAGGTGCTAAAGAGGCACCAGTGCACGCGTGTTCCTGAGCCGGCAAATTTACCCCTGGGGACGTGACAGATAGGCAAACAAATGCCCAAACTCGATCACACAGGAACCTACCACCATACTCATGCGACTTGCCCAGTGGATTGAAATCACGTATACACAGTTCGGAACTGCCTTCCCTCTTCTCAGGGAAGGATCAGTTAGGTTGGTCGGATAGTTTCTAACAAGTTATAAACCCTCTATAACTGCTTTTGACCAAGAAATAATGATTTAATCTCTAAAGTGATTTATTAAAATTTGCTTATTTTGGTAACTCTAGACATTACCATTAAGAATAATTCATTTTCTTACAATAATAAAAGAATGATGTTTCTTTTCCCCACAGTGCTATTTTTACCAAAGTAATTTGAAGAGCAGCAGCTGTTCCGGCATTTAAAGGAAAAAAAAATCCTCAACTTTCTTGTTGTTTTCATGGCGAATTAAACTATTTCTTATGCCCCATACACACAATCGTTTTTCATGTCGTTAAAAATGCCATTTTTTAAAATGGCCATTAAAACCGATCGTGTGTGGGCTCCAGAGCATTTTTAACGACGTGAAAAACGGCCATTAAAAATTTAGAACATGCTCTATTTTTTCACGTAGTTTTTCATGTCGTTTTTTTTTAACGATGTGAAAAACGATAGTGTGTATGCTTTTACGAGGTGAAAAAAAACGCGCATGCTCAGAATCAAGTATGAGACGGGAGCGCTCGTTCTGGTAAAACTAGCGTTCGTAATGGAGATAGCACATTCGTCACGCTGTAACGGACTGAAAGCACGAGGCTGAAAAGCGCGAATCGTCGCTCAACAAAGTTTACTAACATGAAGGGTGGCGCCATCCGAACAGAACTTCCCCTTTATAGTGCCGTCGTACATGTTGTACGTCACCGCGCTTTGCTCGAGCGTTTTTTTAAATGATCGTGTGTACGCAAGACAGGCTTGAGAGGAAACATGAAAAAACGACGAGAAAAACGTCGGTTTAAAAAATGGCATGAAAAACTATCGTGTGTACGCCGCATTAGATGCATGCATTTAAAGGATAGCAGTCCTAAAAAAATAAATAAAAAAAAAGGGCTAAAAATGCTAGTTACCTGGCTGTCTTTGATTTAAAGTTTGTGAGACACTGATGTAGAAGAAGCATGGCAGGGAGTGCAATTAGTAAATCAGGATCAAAATCGTTGGTCTGTAGTCCGTTAGTCTTTTTCCTGTTAAGAGAATTTGGATAAACATGATACCCAGGGAACTAATTTGCAGAAGAGGTTAGTAATGGCAGCTGTAAT
This sequence comes from Rana muscosa, assembly GCA_029206835.1. Classification (NCBI taxonomy): domain Eukaryota; kingdom Metazoa; phylum Chordata; class Amphibia; order Anura; family Ranidae; genus Rana; species Rana muscosa. Next base: position 255,357,428 of record CM055122.1, on the reverse strand, counting down.
TATATGTGATGGAGCCTCATAGCAAAATTATTAAAGCTGAAATCCAGGAATGACATTTTTTGCATACTTACACTGGGCCAGCTTGGCTCGTTGTAAGTATGCACTGATATCTGGTGGGCCCCTGAGGTAGTCTGCGCTTCATACAGTGAAAGCCGGAATCTTCTGGGTTCTGTGCTGAAGCTCTCTGGTCATTGCACACATGAGGGTGCATTCTCTGCACTTCCGCCAGTCATAAAATGCCTCATAATTTTTGAGTTATTACGTAGCGTTCTCTAATTGGTCAAGGTGAAGATCTTAAAATCACTACCCCTCCTCTCCATATTTGAGAATAAAAAACAAAATGCCGGAAACTCTGGAAATTCTTCTGTAATTTTTTATTATAACATGACCATTAAAATGTGACAGCTGATGTGTTTCGGCACTTAGCCTAAGTGCCGAAACTTGTCAGTGTCACATTTTAATGGTCATGTTATAATAAAAGATTACAGAAGAATTTCCAGAGTTGCCGGCATTTAGTTTTTTATTCTCAAGTATCTTAGTTGGATGGAAGAAGGACATCCCAAGCCTGAGCACCTGGAGTAGGTGTGTCGGTCTTCTATGATCTCACCAGAGGCTTCACAGTCAGAGCGGTGCTTCTCTTGCATGCAGACGTTGGACAGCTCCTCTCCATATCATCCAATTAGAAAACGCCTTTTAGCCTAGAGAGACTCAACTTTTTATGTTGGACCGGGCTTATCGCACCCCAGCGTTGTTGCACTGGGTAGGTAGGAGAGAAAACTCAGAATGCGCAAGATGCGCTCAATCTCCTGGCTCCTTTATGCACCTCTTTTGGGGATGCCCGAAGTTATTTCAGTTCTGACAGGAAGTGCTGAATCTGCTAAATTCTGTATATACCACGCTGACCCTAGATCCCATTTTATGTCTTTTGGGTTATGTAAATTCTAATAGCCTGGATCGGGATCAGACATTGGCCATCATGAGATCTCTATTTATAGCACGTAAGCTGATAGCCTCCCATTGGGTTTCACCCAACCCTCCTAGCCTCGGGGACTGGATCCGTGAAATGGATAAATATGTATTGTTCGAAAAAAACACACTTATGCTCAACACAACACCTCTCAGAAATTTGAGAGGACATGGAGAACATAGATAGATGCATCATGTTTTAATTTTAATTTAAACCTATAATTAACCACTTCAATACTGGGCACTTATACACCTTCCTGCCCAGACCAATTTCCAGCTTTCAGCGCTATCACATTTTGAATGACAATTGTACGGTCATGCGACGCTGTATCCAAACAACATTTTTATCATTAATTTCCCACAAATAGAGCTTTCTTTTGGTGGTATTGGATCCTCACTGGGGTCTTTATTTTTTGCGCTACAAATAAAAAAAGACTGAAAATTTTGAAGAAAAAAAAAGCTTTTCTTTGTTTCTGTTACAAAACGTTGTAAATAAGTACGTTTTCTCCTTCACTGATGGGCACTGATGATACTGCACTGACAGGCACTGATGAGGCAGTACTAATTGGCACTGATGAGGTGGCACTGATGAGGTGGCACTGATGATGAGGCACTTATATGCAGCACTGATGGGCATTGATAGGCGGCACTGGTAAGCAGCACTGACAGGCACTGATGGGCACTGATATGCAGCACTGATAGGTGGCACTGATGGGCACTCATAGGCCGCACTGATGGGCACTGATAGGTGGCACTGATAGGTGGCACTTATAGGCGGCACTGGTGGGCACTGATAGGCACTGATGGGCGGTACTGATAGATGGTACTGTTAGGCAGCACTGATCAAGGGGCACTGGCAGACTGATGGGCACAGTGCCAACGCTATTGGGCACTGATTGGCATACCTGGTGGTCATGGGTGGGCATCCCTGGTGGTCCTGGGTGGGCATCCTCGGGGAGGCTGCACTGATAATCAATCAGTGCAGACACCCCCTGTCAGGAGAGCAGCCGATCAGCTCTTCTCTACTAGTGCCTGTCAGCGTGGGTGGAGGAAAAGCGGATATACGGCTCTTCCTGTTTACATTGTGATCAGCTGTGATTGGACACAGCTGATCATGTGATAAAGAGCCTACGTCAGAAGCTCTTTACTGGGATCAGAGATTTGGTCTGTCAGACTGCTGGACATCATATTACGTTCAGTCAGGATAATGCAACCACTTTGCACACGTCATATTGCTACATGGCGGGCGGGAAGTGGTTAAGATTGGGTATATCTTTAGAAGAGGGGAAAGTCTTGTCAAAGCAAAGAAATAAAATGAAAAGAAATGAAAAGAAAAGTTTTCTTATATACAGTACTATTTGCTCTGGAGTATTTATGATCATTTGTGAATATTCTGCGAAAAATAGAAGATGATGTATTAAATGTAGCAATGCTGATAGTGTTTGGAATGATGATTTGACCTTGGTTTAAATTATAGTTTTCTTTTTCTTTTGTTGTTTCTGTTGTTTACTTGTTATAAAAATTGCAAAAATAAAATTTGAGTAGGGGCACAGAAGGAGGGGAGCACGTCTGCACTACTTGCGTCAAGAGTTTACGAGCACTGACTGCACTTTATGAAGATTGTGGCACATTGCCAATTGATGAACATGTTTAAGTTTCATTTGCACTGGATAACATGGTCACATTGTAAATATAGATTTAAAAGTTTGTTTAGGATAAAAGACAGCGCTGTAGTCACGTATATTACAAAAATAAAATTGAATAAAAAAAAAAAAAGAAAACACTTTATTCATTGAGAAAAATGCAAGGCATTCTATGAATAGCGGAGGTGCCAAGCAGACAACTCCCTGTGTCTTGTGCAGAGGGCGGCTACTATAGTGATTTAAAGCAACCCCGTCAGCCCTCCAGGTATCATATATTAACCACTTGCCTACTGGGCATTTAAACCCCCTTCGTACCCAGACCAATTTTCAGCTTTCAGACAATTGCGCGGTCATACAATGCTGTACCCAAATTATATTTTTATCTTTTTTTTCCACAAATAGAGCTTTCTTTTGGTGGTATTTGATCACTTCTGCGGTTTTTATTTTTTGCGCTATAAACCAAAAAAAAAAACGAAAATTTTGAAAAAAACACAATTTTTTTTACTTTCTGCTATAATAATATCCCAATTTAAAAAAAACAACTATTTTTATTCTCAGTTTAGGCCGATACGTATTCTTCTACATATTTTTGGTAAAAAAAATTGCAATAAGCGTATAGTGATTGGTTTGCGCAAAAGTTATAGCGCCTACAAAATAGGGATAGATTTATGACATTTTTATTATATATATTATTTTTACTAGTAATGGCGGTTATCTGCGATTTTTGTCAGGACTGTGATATTGCGGCGGACATATCGGACACTTTTGACACTATTTTGGGACCATTCACATTTATACAGCGAACATTGCTATAAAAATGCATTGATTACTGTATAACTGACTGGCAGGGAAGGGGTTAACACTAGGGGGCGATCAAGGGGTTAAATATGTTCCCTATGAGTGATTATAACAGTGAGGGAGAGGGGACTGACTGGGGGAGGTGACCGATCTGTGTCCCTATGTACAAGGGACACAGCATCGGTCTCCTCTCTCCCTGACAGGACGTGGATCTCTGTGTTTACACACAGAGATCCACGTCCTGCCTTTGTAACAGCCGATCGCGTGTACCTGGCGGACATGGCGGTTGCCAGGCACGTGCATCGGCAACACGTGACACGGCGGGCACAGCTGTTCCCCACCGCGCACCCTCGGCGGTGCGCAGGGGGAGTAAAACAGGCAGGACGTCCACTCAGCACTTGAGAGCCGCGCTGCAGATGTCTTTCGTCTATAGCGCGGGTCTCAAGTGGTTAATACTTACAGTATATTGAGCCAAACTGCAGCAATGTAATATCATTTCTGGAATTCAACTTTAAAGCTCAATTAAACTTTTAGTTTAAGTCAACCTAATTCAAAGTTGGTACATCAAAAAGAAGATATGCAGTCTTACGAGTTCTTTTCTTTAGAATGCAGCCACAGCCTAAGTAAAAAAGCCTCTCCTCTCCGTGGGGGTAATACTCCTGACCATGTCTCTCCTCGAGAGACAGGGTCCCATCAGCTGGAAGCTTGGAGTTCTGTCATATTTCATTCAGTCACATGTGTTTATTGTATGATTGCTTTCTGATTATATTCTACTACAAGGCCTCTTGGCGCCCCATAGATGGTAGTTGAAGTACCCAATATGAGACTGTATTTGCGGACCAATACTTTTAGGTTTGTTTGTTTTCTTTTTGATAAAGATTTTGTGTTGTCTGGTAGTGGTTTTATGCTACTACCTTTTATTGTAATTTCAAAATTTCAATAAAAACTGAATTTATATTTGAAAAAAAAACTTCTCCTCTCCCAGCATTTTGCAGAATGGGACCTTGCTCCTTGTGAGGAAGCAGTGGTCTCTCTGCAGATGTCTGATATGCCCCCGGCTGTGTCAGAGCTGTGTCAGAGCCAGAGCTCCTAATCAGCAGTTATTAGTTTTACGTTCACTTTTTATGTGACTCAAAAAAACATGCTTGTTTTTTTTCATATTTTTGTATTGAACAGCGGATATTCCGACCGTGTGTATGCCCCATCGGACTTTTCCTGTCAGAATTTCCGATGGACTTAGATAGAGAGCAGGTTCTCTATTTTTCCGTCGGAAATTCAGACGGAGCTATTTCCGATGCAAAGTCCGGCCGTGTGTACGCGGCATAACTGTTTAGATGAGATATCAGCCAAACCGGCAGTGCATTTTCTGGAGAGCAGCAGAAAGGTATAAACCCCATCCCTTTAACCTACCAGTTTTTTCTCTTGTTGCTACTGTTGCTTCCCAAGCTCTACTCATTAGAAACCGTATTTTTCAGAGACGTCTTGTTAGCTGACTAATTCATCCTGAACATGCACCTAGGTCCAGCTCTTTTTTTAGGGTCATGGCTGGCAAGCATCAACTGGCATGCTCATAGGCATGTATGCAGGCTTGGCTATTGTCAGATTACAGCAGAAAGGGGCCCTGGGCAAGTTAGTTACTTTGCCTCCTCCTCTTCCCCCATCCTTTAAATTGACACTGATATGGGTTCCAAAATGGCACAGAGAAACCATCCCATTTGCATTGTCTTTACTGGTAGAGCCCTACCAGGCACCAACTGCCAACAACTCCATCCTCCCTTGTGAAGTAATAGGCACGTGCACAGCTTTGACCAGTTATGTTATCCTCCTGATTTACTGAAGGAGCATGAAGGTTGTAACTGAACCCCCTGAACATCCACCCCGGCCCTAGCTTAGCCTTAGTTTGGCATCCAATATGCTATTTAGTCTCAGTCTTGCTAGGAAAATATGCTGACTGATCTTCAGCTGTTCTACTGCGCCCTGACCTGACTTGTGTGGATTGCTGTTGTTGACCCACCTTGTAATCCACTCGGTTTTTGAACTATCTTTGTCTGCCTTATTTTCCACTTGTCGATTACTAGCTTTGGACTGCCTAATGACTTTACTGTTGCCTTGTAATTCGGTACCTGCCAGTTACTAACCTGACTCTGCACCCCCTCTGTTGATTTGATACCTGCTCCACATGAATGCTGCTGAATCTGGCCTGTTCCTGACCCTGGCCTGTTCCTGACCCTTCTCCTGTATGTGTATGCACAGACACTGACCATCTGCTATCTTCTCAACTCCTCAGTTTTCAGTGGTACAACTCGGTATAACTCTACCGGCTCAAGTTTCTTCTGCTTGACCACTCAGAAGGCACTTGTTGGTTTCATATCTGCTCCCCCAAATGCTGCTGAATCTGGCCTTTTCCTGACCCTGACCTATTCCTGGCTTTTCCCCTGTATGTTTCTGCACACACATTGACCATCTGCTATCTTCTCAGCTCTTTAGTCTTCAGTGGCACAGCTCCTGGTTCGACTCTATGGGCTCAAGATTATTTTCCTTGACCACTCAGACGTCACTTACTGATTCGATAACTGTTCCATCAAATGCTGCTAAATCAGTTTTTTTTCCTGACCCTACTCCTGTTTGTGTCTGCACAGACACTGTCCATCTACTATCTTTTCAGCTCCTCAGTCTTCAATGGAACAATTCCTGGTTTGACTCTAATGCCGCGTACACACGTGTTTTTTTTTCCGACGGAATGTTGGCTCAAACTTGTGTTGCATACACACAGTCACACAAATCCTGTCGAAAATTCCGACCATCAAGAACGCGGTGACGTACAAGACATTCGACGAGCCAAGATCAATGAAGTTCAATAGGCAGTTCGGCTCTTCTGCTTGATTCTGAGCATGCGTGTTTTTTTGCGAGTCGAAATTGCATACAGACGATCTGAATTTTCGACCAGAACTTTTCCTGCCGGAAAAATACAGAACCTGCTCTCAATCTTTTGTTGGCGGAAATTCCGACAGCAAAAGTCAGATGGAGCCTACACACGGTCGGAATTTCCGACCAAAAGCTCACATCGGACTTTTCTTGTCGGATTTTCCGATCGTGTGAACGCGGCATAAGGGCTCTAAGTTTATTCTCCTCGACCACTCAGTAGGAACTTGTGCCCTTCCATTGTCCATGCACTGTCTGTTGCTTTATCAAGGGAGTTTAGGTTGAATAAGCAAGAGTGGCTGTCCTTGTCTGGCTCTCAACCATATACATGACAGCACTAATGATGGCCATCATCACAAGCTGGGAACAGCTCAATGCAGTTTAAAAATATGTGGCTCTATATTAATAGGCTGTATCTGTGCTATAAACTGGTGGTTCAGAATGTACAGCTGTCCCAGAGACATAAATAAATTAACTCTTCTTACTTGATAAATTAACTCCTTACCCTTATATAACATATAGAAACCTTCTGTTTTAAAAAGGTTCTTCTGTGCTTCACACTAATACAATAAAGGGCTTTTTGGTTCCTTTTAGCCATTCTGATCATAAGCCATGTTCTGTCTCAAATGTTGATATATGTAAAAGTCATACCTCCCGAGACCTAGTCTGTACATTACGGCAAATTGCTGACTCAACAAGATTCACAGGCAGTTGAACTCTCCAAGAAACCACAATCGTTTTAATTTAGCTTAATACAATATAAAGGATGTTTTTTTAATCTTTTAAAGTGTAAAAAAATAATGACTTCCTAAGACTGACTCTGCAAAGGTGGAAAACAGAAAATAACCTAGCAGCATGGTCAAAGCAGAGCTGCATTCAAAATTAACAAGACTTAGGGGTGTACTCACTTTTGTTGCCAGCGGATTATACATTAATGGCTGTGTGTTGAGTTATGTTGAGGGGATCTCAAAATAACAAATTTACACTGTTATACAAGCTGTACACTCACTACTTTACATTGTAGCAAAGTGTCATTTCCTCAGTGTTGTCACATGAAAAGATATAATAAAATATTTACAAAAATGTAAGGGGTGTACTTACTTTTGTGAGATACTGTATATAAATAACTACAGAGCTGCAATCCTTTGTGTGTAGCACCCTGATGTTTAGGCAGGGCTGCTAGTAAATTTACCTGCCAGGTAGTCGCCTTGGCCAATTGATAGGGGATCATTGGATTCCACCCTAATTCTGGAATTGCTGCACATCTCTCTTCTGTCACTAGATGGCCGGGTATCTGGCAACATTAAATAAGACAAGGGCATTGCAAGGACAGATTAAGAATAGATTGGGTATCTCAGCCAATGGGCAGTGATCTTATTTGGTCCCTTGGCCTTCTGGGAGAGGTCAGGTGATTGGGGTTCTGTGCCACCTGCACGGCTGCCTGGGTGGACGTGTGTTGTGCTGCCCCGGGCTGCTAGGCCAGAGCCTGAGGCCTATTCTGGGGACATCTGGCTGCTAGGCTGTCTGAAGGCCTATCCAGAAGCAAGAGAGCAGCGTAGGGTTGGGATTGCGGCTTGCAGTCCAACCAGAAGTGAGGGTTCTGCTGGCCAGAGAACCTGTCATGGTTGAAGGTAGAGAGGAAGCTGTCGTAACTAGGGGACCAACCACCTTATTACCAGGGACTACTGTGAGTAGCTGAAGCAAGTACCAGAGCAGTCTTCTCACCAACCGGAGACGGTAAAGAATCGGGGAACTTCAGCAGGTGTCAAGCCAGGGACCCAGTCAGTGGAGGTGACGTTTGCAGAGAAGCCTTGTGTGTCAAGCCAGGGATAGGGTGACCACGTGTCCCGGATTGCCCGGGACAGTCCCGCATTTTGCAGGTGTGTCCCGGGCACATTCATTCCAGGACAATACAGTGTCCCGGAAAGAAACTGACCCAGCCATCCCCCAGGCCAATCTGATGCCCCCAAAAAAGGCCGCCACATCACTGCTTTACTCACTGACAGTACTTGTCCTGGCCGAGAATGCCTGGAGGAGCACTATCCCCGCCCCCTGCTTGTGATTGGAGAAATCATAAATCCCGCCTCTTGTGTCCAATCACTGTGCTGTGATTCATTACAGCACAAGCTGATTTTTGGGAAGGAAGGGTGTCCCTGAATGGTAGTTTGGAAATGTGGTCACCCTAGCCAGGGACCGAGCATGCCAGTGGGGTGACGCTTGAGGATTATCTTGGATGCCAAGCTAAGGACTCAGCAGGGAAGCGAGGGTGACGCTTGAGGAAGATACTGAGAGAGAGAAGGTTGGAAGAGCTCAGGAGATCCAGTGGCAGTGAATCAGCAAGTCTAGTAGGAGAGACCGGGAGCTCAGTTGAGTGAAGATCTACAATAGGAGATTGTGGAGGAAGTAAAGAGTTCATTGTAACCTTTGTTAGAAACAGTTTAAGATTGTTGCCATAGGAGACAGTGTGCATACACATGCAGATGTGGTGTCCGGCTGGGTGCCTTTCCCTGCATGGCTGTCCACCTATAAAAGTCTCGGAGTCTGCCAATTAACATTGCAACTACTAAAGGGTGTCCTGGTCCTAAACCCTCTCTCCCACAGTTCTATTTAAGAAACAATAAATCTCATTGCATTCAAGATGTGTCTGGCACCCATGAATCTACCTTCCAATTCACCCACCATGCCTTGTAACCCACTCTACACAAAAGGATGTCAGCTATCCCTAACTCTGGAGGCCACCATTAGGCTTCTGGAGGCCCGGGACCTTGCTACATGTGTCTTTTATATCTACCGAATGTACAGAATAAAAGCAGTATTAAACCCAAAAGCAAACATTTATTATATTGCAGCTTGCCATTCATTAGATGCAATGGCTCCATTTGTTTTCTTTTTTTAGGCTTTCTTTCCTTAGTTCTCACCCATTAACCTGGCCAGTTTTTAAACAAAACAAGCTCTCCAGCAAATGTAGTTATTACAGTGTTGAGACAAACCATTGACACTGACAGGGGTGCTCACAACAATCAGCCTTTATTTATTTATTCATGTAAAACGTTTATCCCAAAGAAAAAAAAAAATGTTGCTGTAACTGCACCTGTAACTGCAGTGTGAGCCAGAATTTGTCTTAAATTTGTTAGTGTATTTAAATTCGTTAGTACATCTAACACCCCCCCCTCCAGACTGACAATGCTGTTGTCCAAAGGTGTCCCCTGTGCTCCTAACTTTCAGAGTGGAGGTACTCTGATACAGTGGTTCTCAACCCTGTATTCAAGTACCCCCAACAGGCCATGTTTGCAGGTTTTCCTTTATCTTGCACAGGTGCTTTAAATCGATGGCTTGGTATTTTGGTATAAGTCAATGGCTTGGTATTTTGGTATAAGTCAATGGCTTGGTATTTTGGACAGCTATTTTATCTAAGAGAAATTCCCCAAACATGCCCTGATGGGGGTACTTGAGCACAGGGTTGAGAACCACTACTCTAATACAGGACGTGTGTTACTGACCAGATCAGAGGTAAAAACAGTGTGAAAAAGCCTTATGCTGCGTACACACAACCGTTTTTCATGACGAGAAAAATGCCATTTTTTAAAATGGTCATTAAAAACGATCGTGTGTAGGCTTCAGAGCATTTTTCATGACGTGAAAAATGGCCATGAAAAATTTGGAACATGCTCTAATTTTTCTACCAGAATTTTTCTAGTCGTTTTTCACGTCGTCGTTTTTCTCGTCATGAAAAACGGCCGTGTGTAGGCTTTAACGACGTGAAAAAAAACGCGCATGCTCAGAAGCAAGTGATGAGACGGGAGCGCTCGTTCTGGTAAAACTAGCGTTCGTAATGGAGATAGCACATTCGTCACGCTGTAACGGACTGAAGAGCACGAGGCTGAAAAGCGCGAATCGTCTCGCACCAAACTCTACTAACACAGGGATCAGCAAAAGCAGCCCAAAGGGTGGCGCCATCCAAATGGAACTTCCCCTTTATAGTGCCGTCGTACATTTCGCGCTTTGCTCGAGCATTTTTTTTCATGATAGTGTGTAGGCAAGGCAGGCTTGAGAAGAATCACGTCGAGAAAAACGTCAATTTTTTCAATGACATTAAAAACGGTCGTGTGTATGCAGCATTAAAGCTTTTTTTTTTTTTTCAGACCTGCAAGGTAATGTCATAATGTGCTGCATCGCAGACTAGCACATTATGTGAAACTTACCTGAAAATGAAGCATTCCAGCGATGCAATGTCATCGCTGGAGGGCGCTTCAATCTTCACCCGTCTTTCTCCCCGGTCCACGGGGGTGCTGCCGTTTACGGCACAGGATTCTGAAGGAATGCCCCGTGTGGCCGCTCCTTTAGAGCACATGCGCCGATGATGTCATTGGTTGCATATATAGTAAATATCTCCTAAACGGTGAATGTTTAGGAGATATTTACAGTACCTATAGGTAAGCCTTATTATAGGCTTCCCTTTAAGTACAAGTAAAAGATTTACAATCACTTTAAAAAAGAAAACGAATGCCGCCACCACATCTAATGATTGGTAAGCTTCAATAAACAGTATTACGTTTTTGGGTTTCGACTTTAATACCGCTTTAATGCCGCGTACACACGATCATTTTTCCCGTCTGGAAAAATTACATTTTTTCCTTTGGACGATAAAAACGATCGTCTGTGGGCTTTTTGCCGTTTTTCCCGACGGGAAAAACGGCATTAATCACGATAAGAAAAATTAGAACATGTTCTAATTTTTCTCGTCGTTTTTCCTGACATTTCTTCCGCGGCAGTGTTTCCCATAGGGAAACACTGCCGCGGAGCCCATAGACGATCGTTTTTCTCGTCATTTTAAAAAATGACGAGAAAAATGACCGTGTGTGGGGAACAAGCTGTTCCCTCGTTTAAAATGTCATTATTCACGGCGGTTTTTAAACCGCTGTGAATAATGATCGTGTGTACGCGGCATAAGGTTAAGAGTGTCTAGTGTGAGGGGGTTAGCTCGGCAGCGGGTGTGTGTGACCCCCCGGGATGGGCTCCCCACACAAAAACAGGCCCAGCAAACGGAGGTTATGGTTTTCAAAATCAAAAAGGTGCGGTTTATTTTCTATTTACAGTGACAAAACACAGCAAAGCAAAAGAAACATAAATAAAATAAATCCTGGTCAACTTGACCTCTGAGTAAACATACAGGTTTCCTAACTAACAACTGGGATCAGCCTAGTGCTGTCCTAGTCCCTAAGTCCCTGGTTTTAAATGTCCAAGCAAATAGCCACACAGGCTTTGTCTCACCGCACAGGGGTTCACTCTCCCTAGACAGTCCACACAGGTCTGGTTCCAGGCATGAGCAAACACCTAATGAATCTGGGAGTTCTTATAGAGGCCTAAATGAGCTGACAAGCTTCAGCTGGTCTCATCAACTCCCTGTCTGCACGACGCCCCACACTCTCCCTAGAGGTATGAGTCATCCATGAGCCCACTAGCCTCAGCTGGGCTTATACAACTCTCCACCTAGTTGTATAAGTCGGCGTAAAGCCTGAATCTGGGCGAAATATATCTACCCCCCTGGATGCAACCAGGTGACTTTACCTTCCTGCTGTCACATACCCCCCTCTTGTTTTAACCTCGGGGTTGGAACACCAGCAATCAGGCATTCATGTACTCGAGACAAAGCATCCACATTCCCCATTTGAACGCCAGGGCGATGCTTTACTGTGAAGTTGAATTCCTGGAGGGCCAGGAACCACCTATTCACTCTTCTATTTGTTTCCTTGTTTTGAGCCATCCACTTTAACGGAGCGTGATCTGTAACCATGTCAAAGTGCCTACCTAGCAGGTAGTACCGAAGGGAATCTAGAGCCCACTTCACCGCTAAACACTCCTTTTCAACGGTGGCGTAATTTACCTCATGGGACTTCAACTTCCTGCTGAGGTAAATGACTGGGTGCTCTTCCCCGTTCCAGACCTGGGACAATACTGCTCCTAACCCCACATCTGACGCATCACTTTGTACGACAAAGTCTTTAGAGAAGTCGGGTGAGTACAACACTGGCTGGCTACATAAGGCTTGTTTCAAGAATTGGAATGCTGCCTCAGCCTCGGGGGTCCATTTAATCATGACCGACCCTTTCCCCTTCGTCAGGTTGGTTAGGGGCACAGCCTTAGAAGCAAAGTGGGGAATGAATCGCCGATAATACCCAGCGATTCCCAGAAAGGCTCGTACCTGCTTCTTGCTGTTGGGACGTGGCCAACTCTGGATGGCCTCGACTTTGTTGAGTTGGGGTTTTATTACTCCCCTCCCAATGGTGTACCCAAGATATTTGGCCTCCTCCTGCCCAATGGTACACTTCTTGGGGTTAGCCGTAAACCCCGCTTCCCGAACAGAGTCCAGGACTGCTTGCACTTTTGGCAGATGTGAGGCCCAATCTGTGCTATGGACAATTACGTCATCCAGGTAAGCCGCAGCATACTTCCGATGGGGCCTCAGCATCTGGTCCATTTTCCGCTGGAATGTGGCCGGCGCATTCTGTAACCCGAACGGCATTCTTTTATATTGGAACGCCCCGTCTGGGGTTACAAATGCGGTTTTCTCTTTGGCCGACTTGGCCAGGGGGATTTGCCAATACCCTTTTGTGAGGTCAAGAGTCGTCATGTATCGGGCTGTTCCCAGCCAGTCGATCAACTCATCTATACGTGGCATGGGGTAGGTGTCAAATTTTGTAACTTTGTTCAACTGACGAAAATCGTTACAAAATCGCCAGCTCCCATCCGGTTTAGGCACCAACACAATGGGACTAGACCAATCACTTTGGGACTCCTCTATCACCCCTAAGTTCAGCATTTTCTGTACTTCCTCCCGTATTGCCTCCCGTCGGGCCTCTGGGATCCGATAGGGTTTTAACTTCACCCTTTCACCGGGCGGGGTAATGATGTCATGCTCTACCCCAGATGTTTGTCCCGGCAGCTCAGAGAATACCTCCTTGTTGCGAAGCACAAACTCCTTAACCTCCTGTTGTTGGGGTTGTGACAAGGTGGCTGCTATTCCAACCTCAGGAATCACGCAACCAGTTTGAGCTGGTGACCAATTGTCTACGACTAGGGACTCTCTATCCCTCCAGGCTTTCAACAGATTAACGTGATAGATCTGTTCGGGCTTTCGCCTTCCTGGTTGTCTGACCTTGTAATTCACTTCGCTCACTTTTTCCATTATCTCATAGGGGCCTTGCCATTTGGCAAGGAATTTACTTTCAACCGTAGGGACAAGTACCAGTATCCTATCCCCCGGGGAAAAGGTACGGGTCTTGGCTCCACGGTTGTACACTCTCTGCTGTGCTAACTGCGCTTGGGCCAAATGTTCCTTCACGATGGGCATTACCTGTGCAATTCGGTCTTGCATCAGGGCGACATGCTCAATCACACTCCTGTGGGGAGAACTCTCACTTTCCCAAGTTTCCTTGGCAATATCCAACAGCCCTCTTGGGTGTATCCCATACAGTAACTCAAAGGGGGAGAATCCCGTAGAGGATTGGGGCACCTCCCTAATAGCAAACATCAGATAAGGAAGTAGACAGTCCCAATCCTTTCCATCTCTATCCACCACTTTCTTCAACATTTGTTTTAGGGTTTTGTTGAATCTTTCAACCAGCCCATCGGTTTGGGGGTGATACACAGATGTACGTAATTGCGTCACTTTGAACAATTTACACAGCTCCTTCATAACCCGGGACATAAAGGGTGTACCTTGGTCCGTAAGCAGTTCTTTACAAATACCCACCCGGCTAAACACAAGAGATAGCTCTTTGGCTATGGTTTTGGCCGAGGTATTTCGGAGAGGGATCACTTCTGGATAACGGGTGGCATAGTCCATTATAACTAATATGTACTGGTGCCCCCTAGCGGACTTGATTATAGGCCCTACCAAATCCATGGCGATCCTCTCAAACGGGACCTCAATGATGGGTAGAGGGACCAGCGGGCTACGGAAATGTGGCATCGGGGCCGACCTCTGACACACAGGGCAGGAGGAACAATAATTTTCTATGTCCTTCATCACCCCCGGCCAATAGAATCTCTGTAATACCCTCTCTCGGGTTTTCTCTGTCCCCAGATGACCTCCAAGAATGTGCCCATGGGCCAACTCCAACACCAACTTCCTGTAAGGTTTGGGCACCACAAGCTGCTCAACGGTTTCTTCTGCCCTTTTTGCCACCCGATACAGTAGGTCCTTCTCTACGCTGAAGTATGGGTAAGTGCAGGTATTATCTGGGTTCACTAACTCGCCATCTATTTTCACTACGTTTTCCCGTGCCTTTATTAGGGCGGGGTCTTTCAACTGTTCTGTGGCAAAGTTTTCCCTGTGAACCTCAAGATCAGAAAACTCCACAGACGGTAGGTTTTCGTCTGAGGAGGTGGGCTCCTCTCCAGTTTCTTGAGTCTCCCCTGCCAATACTGATAAGGGAAATTCCGGAGAGTCCTCACTAGACTTGTGCACAACGGAAAAATTTGTTCCGTTTCGGTTCGTTTCTTTCCGGTCCTGTTGATTCGTAATCATTCGTAATTTTGCTAGACGGGATTTTTCGTGTTCGGACTCATTCGTATTTTTGCAAGCGACATTTTTCGTTGAATTTTTTGTTGCTTTATAATTCGTACTTTCGGTAGAGTACGTTGTTTTTCGTTGATTCTGGACACAACTCCTACTTTCGTAACTTTTTTTGGGTTCGTACTTTCGGTAGAGTACGTTGTTTTTCGTTGATTCTGGACACAACTCCTACTTTCGTAACTTTTTTTGGGTTCGTTGATTCGTAATTTTCCGTGTCTCTCTCACAACGACGCTGCCTATTATGCCTAATGTGCTTCGAATGGATTTGTACTTTTCTAAATACATTGCGGTTATTTGTAACGATTCGAAATCTCGTATTTTACTTTCGTTTTTTACATGCGGCTATAGCCTCTGCCCCTGTACACCATTTTGAGAGGGTTCAGCACGGTGAGGGAGAAGCAGAGAGCAGAGCAGAGTGTTATTGTGCTTCGAATGGATTCGAAATCTCGTATTTTACTTTCGTTTTTTACATGCGGCTATAACCTCCGCCCCTGTACACCATTTTGAGAGGGAGTTCAGCACGGTGTGGGAGAAGCAGAGAGCAGAGCAGAGTGAGTGTTATTGTGCTTCGTATGGATTCGTACATTCGTAACTTTTTCATAACGAATTATGCCGAAGACATTCGGGCATTCGCTATTTGCGGTATAATTTATTTCGGATTCGGTCTTATTCGTAATTGCTTTGTTCGGAAATTCGAATGCTTCCGAATGTCCGAAAGTTGCTAAATTCGGACGAATTTCAATTTGTTACGAAACGAATTGCACAAGCCTAGTCCTCACCACTCTCAGGGGAGTTCTGGCTATCACATTCCTGGTACATAGGGGCACCAGTGGGGGGCTCAGGATCATCCCACAGTTCCCAGAACTTCGGAAAATCCCTTCCCACAATGGCGTCATGCGGTAACTGAGATACTAAGCCCACTGGATGAGAGAGGGTACCTTTGGGGGTCTCGAAACACACTGTAGTCACTGGATACTCTCGGGTGTCCCCATGCACACAAATAACAGCTACCTTGCTATTCCCAAAGACCTCTGTTTTAACTAACTCAGCCTTTATCAGGGTCACAAGGCTACCTGAATCCAGCAATACCACAACATTTCTACCATTAACACACATTTTGCATAAATGTTTCTCAGTTCCTCGAATGGCAGTGCATGCGACTGTCGCACACAGCGACTGACGTCTGCCCGTCAGAAAGTCACACTGCATGGGTTCCTCCACAACCGGGCAATTGGCTGCAATATGTCCCGCTTGCCGGCAGCGGTAGCAAACGATCCTTCTTGCCGCCTCTTGAGCCGCTGATTTCCCAGGCTGTTCTCGCCAAACTTGGGGTAGAGCTCCCACCCTCTCACTCTCTCCACCCTCACCCCTTGGAATCCTCTTATCCGCCCCTGGGGATGGTCTGGTCTTAGGGTGGAAAGTCCGAGTGTCTCTGGAAGAGGCCGTCAGGTTCTCTGTAGCCAAGTATTTCTCCACACGATCCACAAGACCATCGGCCGTCTCTGGGTCTCCATGGCTTACCCACTTTTGGATGGCAGTAGGAAGAGCTCTCAAAAACCGATCCATTACAACACGTTCCACAATCTTTGGTGCGGACAAAGTCTCTGGCTGTAGCCACTTTCTGCTCAGGTGAATGAGATCATACATTTGAGACCTGGGGGGTTTTCCAAGCTGGAAAGTCCAGTTATGCACACGCTGAGCCCGGACAGCCTGGGTGACACCCAGCCTTGCCAAAATTTCAGCTTTTAGCATCACATAGTCTTTTGCTTGGTTAGGCTCTAGGTCATAGTAAGCTTTCTGCGATTCACCAGTTAACAGAGGAGCCACCAGTCCAGCCCACTGCTCCTCAGGCCACTTTTCTCTTTCAGCGGTCCTTTCAAATGTGGTCAAAAATACCTCTGGATCATCCTCTCCAGTCATTTTTGTCAATAAACGACTCACCCCAAAGGACGCGGTATTAGTGGGACGGCTTTCCTCACTGGTCTGCGGACGTTGCTGCATTACTGCTTCCATTTGTTGTAGTCTCTGCTCTTGCTTCTGTAACAGGTCTATGAAGCGGGCCTCAGATTGCTGCTGGGCTTGTTGCTGAGCTTCCAGACTCTGTTGGTGAGCTTGCTGCTGGGCTGCAAGGCTCTGTTGATGAGCTTGCTGCTGGGCTGCAAGGCTCCTTTGCAAACCTGCATTTGTCTGCTGTTGATTGGCATTTGCTAGAGCCAGCTGTTTCAGTATCTCCTCCATGCTGGCTTAAAAAAAACTGCCACTGGTTCTCCACCAACTGTGAGGGGGTTAGCTCGGCAGCGGGTGTGTGTGACCCCCCGGGATGGGCTCCCCACACAAAAACAGGCCCAGCAAACGGAGGTTATGGTTTTCAAAATCAAAAAGGTGCGGTTTATTTTCTATTTACAGTGACAAAACACAGCAAAGCAAAAGAAACATAAATAAAATAAATCCTGGTCAACTTGACCTCTGAGTAAACATACAGGTTTCCTAACTAACAACTGGGATCAGCCTAGTGCTGTCCTAGTCCCTAAGTCCCTGGTTTTAAATGTCCAAGCAAATAGCCACACAGGCTTTGTCTCACCGCACAGGGGTTCACTCTCCCTAGACAGTCCACACAGGTCTGGTTCCAGGCATGAGCAAACACCTAATGAATCTGGGAGTTCTTATAGAGGCCTAAATGAGCTGACAAGCTTCAGCTGGTCTCATCAACTCCCTGTCTGCACGACGCCCCACACTCTCCCTAGAGGTATGAGTCATCCATGAGCCCACTAGCCTCAGCTGGGCTTATACAACTCTCCACCTAGTTGTATAAGTCGGCGTAAAGCCTGAATCTGGGCGAAATATATCTACCCCCCCGGATGCAACCAGGTGACTTTACCTTCCTGCTGTCACACTAGCTAAAGATTGTATTTAACCACATCAATTCTGGGCACTTTCACCCCCTTCCTTCTCAGGCCAATTTTCAGCTTTCAGCGCTCTCACATTGTCAATGATAATTGCGCGGTCATGCAACGCTGTACCTAAATGACATTTTTATCATTTTGTTCGCACAAATAGAGCTTTATTTTGGTGGTATTTATTCACAACTCCGTTTTTTATTTTTTGCGATATAAGCAAAAAAAAGAGGGAAATTTTTGAAAAAAACAATATTTTGTGACACGAGCGCATTGGGATCGCGCCGCTGCGCGGGCACGCGTGTGCATGACCCCCCTCCTTCTGAGGGATGTTCCTGAACGTCCACTCAGAAGGAGAGAGCGCCCACCCAGCCTTACATATGCAGTAGACGGGTGGGAAGTGGTTAAAGAGGATCTTCACCCTAGGAATAGGGATGAGCTTGGTGTTCGAGTCGAACATACGTTCGACTCGAACATCGGCTGTTCAATCGTTCGGCGAACATCGAACGATTTGGGCCGTTCGCGCCAAATTCGAGTGACGCGAACGGCCCACAATACACTGCGCCATCGCAGTGGAATCCCGGCGCTGTGATTGGCCAAGCATGCACTGTGACCCCGCATGCTTGGCCAATCACAGCGCCGGCAGCTAGGAGAGCCATAATTGGCCACAGGCAGGTTGCCTGTGGCCAATTATAGCTATGGGTGTTTAGCAAATGCCCCACACTATAAAAGGCCGCCAGCGCGGCGGCCTTGTGTAGTGTGTTCCGGTGCAGGGAAAGAGAAGAATAGGCAGGGACATTGTGATATTCTTTGTGCTATTCTTGTGTGCAGGGAGAGAGAAGGATAGGCAGGGAGAATGTCAGTGTCATATTCTTTGCTAAACCTTGTGTGCAGGGAGAGAGAAGGATAGGCAGGGGACAGTGTCAGTGTCATATTCTTTGCTAAACCTTGTGTGCAGGGAGAGAGAAGGATAGGCAGGGAGAGTGTCAGTGTCATATTCTTTGATAAACCTTGTGTGCAGGGAGAAAGAAGGATAGGCAGGGGACAGTGTCAGTGCCATTGTAGCTAAGCCTCCTGCACAGTATACACCTGAAGCTAGCCCTTATTGCTGTGTTTTCCTGGTGTGTTACACTAACAGGCATTTGCAGCACTTACAGCGGGCGGAGTGTGCCTCCTGCACCTTATACACCTGAAGCTAGCCCGTATTGCTGTGTTTTCCTGGTGTGTTACACCAACAGGCATTTGCAGCACTTACAGCAGGTGTAGTGTGGTTCCGGCAAAATATACTCCTGAAGCTAGCCCGTATTGCTATGTTTTCCTGGTGTGTTACACCAACAGGCATTTGCAGCACTTACAGCAGGCGTAGTGTGATTCCTGCAAAATATACTCCTGAAGCTACGCCTTATTGCTGTGTTTTCCTAGTGTGTTACACCAACAGGCATTTGCAGCACTTACAGCAGGCGTAGTGTGATTACTGCAAAATATACTCCTGAAGCTACGCCTTATTGCTGTGTTTTCCTAGTGTGTTACACCAACAGGCATTTGCAGCACTTACAGCAGGCGTAGTGTGCTTCCTGCAAAATATACTCCTGAAGCTAGGCCTTATTGCTGGTTTTCCCATCTCCCTGCAGGCCATTAGAATGTCTGGAAGGCAAACAAGGAGAGGCAGACAGTCAGGAGCCAATAAAAGAGGGCAAGCAGGCTCTGTGTCTAGAGACAACAGTGCTGGTCGTGGACGCGGTGCATCGCCATCACCACGTGGCCATGGGACACGCTTGTCCTTCTTTTCGGCAGCTGGCGTGTTGAGCCGCATCATGCCGAAGACTTGGTAGAGTGGATGACCAAGCCCTCCTCATCCTCCTCATCCTCTCTCACCCAGGCTCAGGGTACTGGCAAAGCAGCTGCCAAAACGTCCTCTTCCCTGGTATCAATGTCATCATCAGTCACTCCTTCCCTAGACCCACCATGTCCTCCTGAGGAGTCCCCCGAACTGTTTGAGCACAGTGTTGGGTACATGCTCCAGGAGGATGCCCAGCGTTTCGAAGGGTCTGATGATAATACCCAGCTAGAGGAAGGCAGTAGCGTGAGAGCAGAGAGAGGGGATGCTCAAGAAGGACACCAATCTGGCAGTCATGTTCCAGCAGCTGCAGCATACTGCCAGATTGGCTCCAGTGATGAGGAGGGAGGGGATGATGAGGTCACTGACTCCATGTGGGTGCCTAATAGGAGAGAGGAGGAGGAGGATGAGGAGGAGGCACATATCCAACGAGGCAGGATGCCCTCGGGGGGCCAGCGTAAGGGCAGCACACCGACGGAATCACACCGCAGAGCTCCGCCTGTGCAGGGCGCTGCCTCTGCCCGTTATTCAAAAAGTTCTTTGGTGTGGGCCTTTTTTGAGTCGAGTGCATCAGATCGCACAGCTGCTGTTTGCAACATATGTCTCAAGCGTATATCGCGTGGCCAAAACATCAGCCGCTTGGGCACCACATGCTTGACCAGACATTTGTTGACCTGCCATGCAGCTCGTTGGCAAGCCTACCTTAAAGACCCACACCAAAGAACAAAGCGGACATCTCCTTGCACCGCATCAGCTGGGATCTCCAACCCCACTATACCTTCAGTCCTCTCTGAAACCTGCACTGAGAGGAATGAAGGTGTAGAATTAGGTGTGTCACAGCCAAGTACTTGCAGGCACTCTGCTAGCAGTACACCGACGTCCGATTCTAGCAGGCAAATTTCCCTGCCCCAGCTGCTGGACCGTCGAAAGAAGTTCACTCCCAGCCATCCACATGCCCAGCGGTTGAATGCTAGCTTGGCTAAATTGCTAGCGCTTCAACTGCTGCCTTTTCAGTTGGTAGACTCGGCCCCCTTCCGTGAGTTTGTGCAATGTGCGGTTCCTCAGTGGCAGGTTCCCAAACACCACTTTTTCTCACGGAAGGCGATTCCGGCTCTCTACCGGCATGTGGAAGGCAATGTCTTGGCCTCGCTGGACAGGGCGGTCAGCGGTAAGGTGCATATTACCGCTGACTCATGGTCCAGCAGGCATGGACAGGGACGTTACCTTTCTTTCACGGCCCATTGGGTCACTCTTTTGGCAGCTGGGAAGGATGCAGGACAAGGTGCAGTAGTGTTGGAGGTTGTTCCGCCGCCACGCCTCCAAAATGCTACTACTGGTTGTGACACATCTCTCTCCTCCACCCCCTCCTCTTCTTCTTCCTCCATGGCCTCTTCCTGTGCTTTGTCCTTGGAACCAGCGGTGCTCCGTAGGCGTTCAAGGGGCTACGCAAATACGCAGGCAAAAAGATGCCATGCCGTGCTTGCGCTGGTGTGTTTGGGGGACAGGAGCCACACTGGGGCAGAGGTTCTGTCTGCTCTGCAGGGGCAGGCCGAGAGGTGGTTGACGCCATGCCAGCCTAAGCCAGGAATGGTGGTTTGCGACAATGGCACCAACCTCCTCTCCGCCCTCCGACAGGGACAACTGACCCATGTGCCCTGTGTGGCTCACGTCCTTAACCTGGTGGTGCAGCGGTTCTTGGGCAGGTACCCGGGCTTACAGGATGTCCTGAGGCAGGCCAGGAAAGTCTGTGTGCATTTGCGCAGATCTTATAATGCCAGTGCTCGCCTGGCTGAGCTGCAAAAGGAGTTGAACATCCCCAAGAACCGCCTTATATGTGACATGCCCACCAGGTGGAACTCAACGTTGGCCATGCTGAAGCGGCTGCACACGCAGCAGAGGGCTATCAATGAGTACCTGTGCAACTACGGCACCAGGACAGGGTCAGGGGAGCATGGGTTTTTTTCACCACGCCAGTGGGGCATGATCAGGGATGCATGCACTGTCCTGGCACCATTTGAGGAGGCCACGAGGATGGTGAGCAGTGACAGTGCATGCATCAGTGACACTGTACCTCTTGTCCACCTGTTGGAACATACGCTGCGTGGAATAATGGACAGGGCACTTGAGGCAGAACAGAGGCAGGAAGAGGAGGACTTCCTTGCCTCTCAAGGCCCCCTTTACCCAGACAGTGTTCCTTCTGTCTCACCCATCGCACAGGAAGAGGAGGAGGAGGAGGAGGAGGAGGATTGTGTCAGCATGGAGGTGGAGCCTGGCACTCAGCATCAGCAGCAGCAGTCTTTTAGGGATGATTTACAGTCCCAAGAAACCCGTGGACTTGTACGCGGCTGGGAGGAGGTGGCTGCGGATCATGTCGTCCTTAGTGACCCAGAGGACTCCGGACCGAATGCCTCAGCTAACCTACGCTGCATGGCCTCCCTGATCCTGCAAAGTCTGCGATAGGATCCTCGTATTCTTCGGATCAAGGAGAGGGACCATTACTGGCTGGCCACTCTCCTTGATCCACGGTACAAGGGTAAGGTTGCGGACCTTATCTTACCATCGCAGAGCTAGCAGAGGATGAGACAACTCCGGGAGGCCTTGCAGAAAGGTCTGTGCAACGCGTTCCCAGAGACTGGGAGGTTACAAACTCCTGGTCCTGGACAACGAATTGCTGAGGCTTCGGTCCGTCAAAGAAGGCGCGGTGGGGAAGGTGGCCGCCTGACCGATGCGTTCAGACAATTCTTTAGTCCGCAGCTCCAAGGTATGATCGGTTCCAGCAACCATTGCCAGCGTCTGATATACATGGTGCAGGAATACCTAGGGGCAAGGTCAGACTTGGACACCTTCCCCACCGAAAATCCTCTGGCTTACTGGGTCTTGAGGATGGATCACTGGCCAGAGCTTGCACAGTATGCAATTGAGCTACTGGCCTGTCCTGCATCCTGCGTTCTTTCAGAACGCACATTCAGTGCTGCTGGAGGATTTGTCACGGATCACAGGGTGCGCCTGTCCACCGACTCGGTTGATCGACTGACTTTCATAAAGATGAACCAGTCTTGGATCACCACCAGCTACCAAACACCTGAAGCTGATATAACAGACTAATTTATTTTCAAATGTCACATCCCTTCAAGACTGATGCTGATGCTGAGTGACTGTCCTGTTATGTTGACTGACTATCCTCCTCCTCCTCAATGATCCGATTGATGATGATAGCTTGGAAGAACATTTTTGTTTCTGGGTGCCGCCACCAGTGCCTAAGGCCCAATTTTTCAGCCCCTGTTTAACAGGGGCATGTAATTACAATTTTTTATGCAATGCTTTGCAGCAGGGCTCATTCCTGAACTCCAACTAGAGTATCTGGGAGAGGTTGCAGTGTCGTGGCACCAGCACCAGTGCCTAAGGCCCAATTTTTCAGCCCCTGTTTAACAGGGGCTTGTAATTACAATTTTTGATGCAATACTTTGCAACAGGGCTCATTGCTGTGCTCCAAGTACAGTATCTGTGAGGGGTTGCAGTGTTGTGGCACCAGTGCCTAAGGCCCAATTTTTCTGCCCCTGTTTAAAAGGGGCATGTAATTACAATACTTGATCTAATAATTCACAGCAGGGCCCATTCCTGCGCCCACCAAGAGTAACTGTGAGGCCTTACAGTGTTGTGTCAACACCACCACCACCACCACCAAAGGCCCAATTTTTCAGCCCCTGTTCAACAGGGGCATGCAATTACAATTCTTGATCTAATAATTCACAGCAGGGCCCATTCATGCGCCCACCAAGAGTAACTGTGAGGGCTTACAGTGTTGTGGCAACACCAACATGTAAGGGGCAAATTTCAGCTGAGTATATACGGCAGGCCCCTACTTTCAAACATCCAACTTACAAACGACTCCTACTTGCAAACGAAAGGAGACAACAGGAAGTGAGAGGAAATCTACCCCTAGGAAGGGAAATTCTCTCCTGTAAGAGTTAATATGGGAAAAAGGTGTCTCCTCTCTACTGATGCTTTATGACCAATCCTTGTTTCAATAAAAAACCCACTTTTCAAAAACATTTGTCATTGGGACGGAAAGTGAGGTGAAATGTTCTGAACAGGGGCACAGACAGCAAAACAAATGTTACAGGGGTGATAACCCTTCCCTATGTTTTCCAAAAAGCTTAAAAATAGATTTTTTGGCTGGCGCTACACTTAAACAATGTACCTGTTCAAAATTACAAACAGATTCTACATAAGAACAAACCTACAGTCCCTGTCTTGTATGCACCGCCTGTATACGGCTGTTCAGAGTATATAGGGCCTTTTTTATTTTGTGTGCGGGGTTCCCCTTAATATCCATACAAGACACAAAGGGGCTGGTAATGGGCTGGGGTAGGGGGGGGGGGGTGATGGGGTAGCTATGCCATTTTTCTTAAAGATTTTCATCCATATTACCGGGACCAGACATTACATTAAAGCCGCAAGCAGTTTTAAATGGCTTTTTTTCCTTTAGAAATGTCATTTTGTGCAGGGACAGTTCTAAACACGGGAAACACGTGGCACTTCGCAGGCATACTTTAGACACCCCCCAGGTACGATATTTAAAGGAATATTTGACTTTTTTTTTTTCACTTTATGCATCATTAAAATGACTGCTCCAGAAAAACGGACGTTTTTAAAACTTCTTTTTGCATTGATACATGTCCCCTGGGGCAGAACCCGGGTTCCCAAACCCTTTTTAGGACAATAACATGCATAATAGTCGTTATAATTAGCACTTTAGATTTCGAACGTTCACATCCATTGTATTTAATAGGGTTCTAACTAGACTTGTGCACAACGGAAAAATTCGTTCCGTTTCGGTTCGTTTCTTTCCGGTCCTGTTGATTCGTAATCATTCGTAATTT
Organism: Rana muscosa; assembly: GCA_029206835.1. Lineage (NCBI taxonomy): Eukaryota > Metazoa > Chordata > Amphibia > Anura > Ranidae > Rana > Rana muscosa. Next base: position 255,332,907 of record CM055122.1, on the reverse strand, counting down.
TGCTAGACGGGATTTTTCGTGTTCGGACTCATTCGTATTTTTGCAAGCGACATTTTTCGTTGAATTTTTTGTTGCTTTATAATTCGTACTTTCGGTAGAGTACGTTGTTTTTCGTTGATTCTGGACACAACTCCTACTTTCGTAACTTTTTTTGGGTTTGTACTTTCGGTAGAGTACGTTGTTTTTCGTTGATTCTGGACACAACTCCTACTTTCGTAACTTTTTTTGGGTTCGTTGATTCGTAATTTTCCGTGTCTCTCTCACAACGACGCTGCCTATTATGCCTAATGTGCTTCGAATGGATTTGTACTTTTCTAAATACATTGCGGTTATTTGTAACGATTCGAAATCTCGTATTTTACTTTCGTTTTTAACATGCGGCTATAGGCTCCGCCCCTGTACACCATTTTGAGAGGGTTCAGCACGGTGAGGGAGAAGCAGAGAGCAGAGCAGAGTGTTATTGTGCTTCGAATGGATTCGAAATCTCGTATTTTACTTTCGTTTTTTACATGCGGCTATAACCTCCGCCCCTGTACACCATTTTGAGAGGGAGTTCAGCACGGTGTGGGAGAAGCAGAGAGCAGAGCAGAGTGAGTGTTATTGTGCTTCGTATGGATTCGTACATTCGTAACTTTTTCATAACGAATTATGCCGAAGACATTCGGGCATTCGCTATTTGCGGTATAATTTATTTCGGATTCGGTCTTATTCGTAATTGCTTTGTTCGGAAATTCGAATGCTTCCGAATGTCCGAAAGTTGCTAAATTCGGACGAATTTCAATTCGTTACGAAACGAATTGCACAAGCCTAGTTCTAACGTTCGTGCGAACTTTCGGTCCGTTCGCGGGTTCTGGTGCGAACCGAACCCGGGGGTGTTCGGCTTATCCCTACCTAGGAACAAAAAAATTAAAAGTCATCAGCAACAAATACTGTAGCTGCTGACTTTTAATAAAAGGACATTTACCTGGGTCCAAGGGTCCAACGCCATCCTCACCCAGGCCGGTCTTTCACCAGTCTTTGGGTCCTTGGCACCGGCATCTTTAATGTGGGAAGCCACCTGTGACTCCTTGTAGCTTCAAAGCCTGGTTTTCTACTGCGCATGCACAGGCTATGCTGCACGTTATGCATGATCCTGCAGCCTTCTAGCACATGTGACGTGTCCCAAGGGGCTGCGAGCAGAGAGGGGAAGGCTAACTTCTGCTCAGATTGCCCATGCAATCGGAGCGGAAATAGGAGCGGGTACCTGTCAAAACTAGAAACCCCCCCCCCCAAAAAAAAAATGTAATGTGCCAAAAGTTGTAGAGGAGAGGGAGGAGGCACACTTTTTAACTGGTAGCAAACAAGGAGAAAACTGGAACATAATAAAATATCGAGAACGTCAAATAGTAATAGGCTGCTGGGGCAGCACAACCTGTCTGGTTACACCTTGAAATGTGCACCTAAAAATATCATGACTGTGTCATTAGGTACTATTTTGTAATGCAAATTGTCTCTAGACAGACTATGCGATTATCAAAATAAAATGTTCTATTTTTGTCAATGTACGCAGTCATTTACTTTTCAGAAATCCCTTTGGAAATGATCCCATTGCTCCACATAGCCTCTGGATTGAAATGACACTTTCTTACACATAGGTACAAAAATTTCAGTCATTACTTTTCCTTACCTTTTATTTTTATATATTTTTTTATTTTTATATTTTTGCTTATATCTTATTTCTATTTTATATCTTATTTTATTATACTTTATCATACTCTAAAATACTCAAAATTACTCAGTTAGAATGGGTTTTTTGACAAGGAATCTAGAATTGTTAAAACGTTAAAATGTAAAATGGTCCAACTGTTTATCCATGCTTAAAGTGATTGTAAAGGATCGTTTTTTTTTTTTTTTTAATAACTAACATGTCATACTTACCTCCACTGTGCAGTTCGATCACCATCTTCTGGGGTCCCTCGGCGGTTCTCACGGCTCCTCTCTGCATCAGATAACCCCCTAGGAGAAGTGCTCTCCCGGGGGGGTTTCCTTCCAGGTGTGCTCCTGAGTCATTCATTCGGCATCCATAGCTGCCGAATGTATGACTCGCCCCCGCCCCTGGTGGCGCCCACGTCATTGGATTTGATTGACAGCAACGGGAGCCATTGGCTTCCCTGCTATCAATCTATCCAGTCAAGAGCCGGGACCCCGTGGAGAGAGGGACGGCATGTCCCTGCCGAGGGAAATTCGGGGCTCAGGTAAGTAAAACGAGGGGGCTGGGGGGCCGGTCACTGGAAGGTGTTTTTTCACTTTAATGCATAGGATTCATTAAGGTGAAAAAACACAAAGGTTTACAACCCCTTTAACAATTACTGTTAGGCCCCTTTTACACTGAGGCGTATTTCAGGTGTTTTTGCGCTAAAAATAGCGCATAAATAACGCCTGAAATACTCCTGCCCCAGCATTCTCAATGTGAAAGCCCGAGGGGCTTTCACACCGAGGCGGTGCGCTGGCAGGAGACAAAAAAATCTCCTGCAAGCCGCATCTTTGGAGCGGTGAAGGAGCAGTGTTTATACCGCTCCTTGCCATTGAAATCGATAGGACACCGCGGTATTAACCCCTTTTCGACCGCTAGCGGGGGTTAAAACCGCACCGCTAGCGGCCGCATATCGCGGTAAAACACGACGGTATAGGGCGCTGAAAATCGCACTGCTATACCGTCACCGCATATGCCCACCCTAGTGTGAAAGGGGCCTTACGCTTATGCCTTGTACACATGATCGGATTTTCTGTTGGGATAAACTCCGACTGATTTTTCCGACGGAATTCCGTTCAAGCTGTCTTGCATACACACTGTCACACCAAATTCCGACCGTCAAGAACGCGGTGACGTACAACACTACGATGAGCCCAGAAAAATTAAGTTCAATGCTTCCGAGCATGCGTCGACTTGCATGCGTGTTTTTCTCTCCGTCGAAGTTCCATACAGACGAATGTAATTTCTGATAGAAATTTTTTTCGTCTGAAAAATAGAGAACATGTTCTCTTACTAACTCCGTCGGAATTTCCGACGGAAAAAGTCCGATGGGGCACGCACATGGTCGGAATATCCGATGAAAAAATTCCGTCTGACTTTTTTCATCGGAAATTCCGACCGTGTGTACAAGGCATAAGAGTACAAATTATTATTATCAGATGAACCGCACATACTGTATTTACCATTTTTCCAATATAAGCGTTATTTGACACATTTTGTATGACAACCTCTTGTTTGTACAAATTATCCAGAAAACAATTTAAAAAAAAGAAACCTGTACTTGCATTATAAATGAGTTAAATCTAAACATTTTTGCTGCAGTGACACTGCCAGGCTCATATTGAATCTGAGTTTAGCTGCACCTGCTTGCTCATAACTAGAAATAAGATCATTTCCAAATGTTATTATGTTACTGCCCAGCTTGCTGTATAAAATAAAAAAATAAAAAAAATGGAGTTACACTTTAAATTACATAACAGTAACGGAGTAACCGTAGACTCAGCCATGATTAATTACCAGTGTCTTTCAGAAGGAAGGAATTAAGGCCCTAGCATGACTTGGCTCAAAACGCGTAATTACACTCCAGCCTGCGCCTTGCACACCTGTTCCAGCAGCCAGTTGTCACATGTGCTCTCCTCCAACATAACAGCGGGACTCTCTCATGTTCGAGAGCTCCAAAGGATTCCATCTTGCAGCTGACACCTCCTATATGTCATTGGCCGCTTACTGTCAGAAGAGACTAAAGGGAAAAAATGTGAGATTTACACTCCAAGCATAATAGAATTCATCTGAAATGCTGCTTGGAAAATTGATAGCATTAAACAGCGACTCCAGCAGCTAAAACCCAGCTGCAATGCATACTGTATACAAAATATAAAAAGTTCATGTAGATCTGATTCCAATCACTACAATCTCATAGAAGATGTTAAATAGGATCTATGGTCATTTAAAACAAAATAAATATAAGTCAGTATCTGCAAATCAGAGGCATAACTAGAACCTTCAGGGTCCCAGTGAAGAAACCATGAAGGGCCACCTGACCTCTAGCCAGGCCCTTCCCGCCAAGCCCGGTGGCGCAACGGCAAAACCGAGTTGCAAGTGCGACCTTTGCAACACTGCTAATTTTGCCACTTGTGTCAGTAGTTTTTTTATTTACATTTTTTACCTTTTTTTTTTTTTACCATTTTTTTTAGGAGCCCGGGTCTAAACGGACCTTTGATGTTTCACCTTTAAGACAGAGAAAGGAGATTGAGGACACCTCAATCTCCATCTCTGCAGCCTCAGCAGCACTGAATGAATGAACAGGAATAGCTCTGTACAGAGCTTTCTGTTCATTTACAAAATAAAGCATAGTAAACAGTGTTTACTATGCTTCAGTTATGAATGGACAGAGTCAGTGATTAGTTCCAATCACTGACTCTATCCATTCAGAAAAGGGTAATATGTAAATATGTAATTTACCAGCTCCTTTCCTCCATCCTGACACATCCCGCGCATCAGCCGAGGGGAGAGGAGGGGGAAGCCGGAAGAGTTGTGGGGGACGAAGGGGTCCAGGGGAACACACAGGGGCCCGGGGACAGAAGACAGAAGAGGAAGCTGGATAGGAGGGACGCCGGGGTGGAATATAGAAGAACCAATCCCCTCCATTTTCCTCCTGCAGCCTCTGAATTCCTGCAGGAGGGAGAGGAGGAGAAGCAGACTTTCAGTAGCTGCAGGAGGAAAATGAAAGAGATTAGTTCCTCTATATGCTGCCCCGCCGCCCCATCTATCCAGGTGTACAGGGGAGCCGCACGGGCCACCTGAGGCATGGGGCCAGGTTGCAATAGCAACTCCTGCGACCCCTATAGGAATGCCACTGCTGCAAATACTATAGCTGCTGACTTTTAATCAATACAGCTTTCAGGGACATGTGACATGGCACCTAGACAAGAACTGCAGAAGTGCAAGCCGGTACCTGTTGGAAAAAGGTACCTGTACCCCCCCAAAAAAATAACTTTTAAGTGAAGGTCCGCTTTAATGCAAATAAAATTTTAATATCGCAGTGGGCGCAGTGACGTCATGGCGCCATTTGGCCCTTTTTACAAATGACAGCAAGGCCAGTCCGGGGAACCAAGAGGACTTAGGAGTGGGAGCACCACTGGGAACCTGGGACTGGACAAGAGACTGGTGGGGCAGAGGAGAAGCGAGCCACTGGGAGCCGTCCGTGACTCTGACTAAGCTGCTGCCACCCGACCCGAGGCTGAGCTACAAGCATTTGGGAGGTCAGTGTGACATCACATCACTCCAGCAATGGGGGTAGTCATAATCTGGCGCAAACTGTGCATAGCAACCAATCAGCTTCTATCTTCAGATAAGCAACTACTGGCTGGAACTATATTGCTGGAACACCCACAGGTCAAAAAACCCATTTTTTTTTTACAAAAAATGTTTTTTTTTTTTTTTTTTTTCAGGTTAAGACCATAAAGAGGGTGCCAAACATGACCATCAATCAAATCAGACAAAAACAGGTTATACATTTATCTAGTAGCAGCCCTATAACAGTGTGTTGTAACATATCTTTCTCCTAAGGCAGATCTACATATTTCGTAGCATATAGCCATTTCTTCAGGTCTGAGATTTTAGAACAATCCACATTCATATTGTGTAGTGCATGTGGGCATTTACAGTGTGAATATGGACTGCTCCAAAGTGTCGGGCCCTGAAGAAGTGGCTATAGGACTTGAGTGAAGTGCCTCCATCAAATGCAATCCTAAAGCAAGCTTCCCAAGGCCCTCAGCCCAGCAACCACTGAGGCCTAGACCCTGATCCTTAACTTAATTCAGCTGTCACTGTGGGCAACAGCCTCCTAAGACTTGGAACCCTGCACCTGCAAATTTATCTCACCACCTCAGCCACCTTCTGAATACACCTCCCCAGGGATTGGCTGGGCCTGATAAATATTCAACTGATCATTTGAATCTCCCTCCCTATGCGCTAGAAGCTTCTTCCAGGGACAAGGGGAAGCAATCAAATTCTCAGCTCAGGAAAAAATTATCAGACCCAAGCAATCAATCACTGTTCCACTCACCACAGTGGAACCAAAAACTACATTTACCTAGCAGCCTAGCTAGGAGGGTGTTACATCTGTTTTCCCCAACGTGAACCGTGGTTTCCTTATGTCACTTCTGTGTCTTGTGGTGAGATAGAGGATGAAGACACAGATTACACCAGGGGACACAGGCACCCAACGTTCTCATCATTTTTAAATGCTGAAGATTCAGTGGAGCAAAAATAGTTGCCACTGAAAAGGCAAGTATAATACGTCTTCTTTTACAGTTAAATGCTTTTTTTTTTTTTTTTAATTAACAGTGACCGCAAATGCAAACAAATGTGACTGCACCTATTAAATAGTTACATAGTTGGTGAGGTTGAAAAAAGACACAAGTCCATCACGTCCAACCTAGCAGAAAAATGGGAACAGAAAGTGTAGCGCTAATCAAAATAAATGAATACCAGAAACCATAAATTAATATAGTACTCAAATCTCAAATGTGACAAAGGAAAAATGATGAATGAATGAATGTCCACATAAATGCACCCCAGATGATGTCCTAGGGACGAAACGTGTCGGGAGGACTCTATTGTTGCCACATCTTTAGCACAAAGCGCTTGTTTATCAACTTAAATGTGAGTGTTCTTGCTACATTAAAATCTTGATACTTAATACAGAGTTACGCTATGTGGCCACTCTTTTCTTCCTATCCATGATATATACCCTTCCATACTGACCTGGGATTTCCTGCACCATCATGTTCTGCGAGATCACCTGTTAATTGGCTATCTTCTTCTGTGGCATATTCCATCCTGCTGGCGTTTAGTCACTCTCGATACAGCAATTGGAGAAACACACAGAATAGTCCTGGTTCCATCGTGGTTCCACCACATGAAGCCCGTTTGACCCATTTGAGTGTATGCTTTCCTGGGTTCAAACATTCTGGTAAGCCCCTTACCTATCGGTGGTGGTTTTTTTTCACTTCAAGTCACTTCAATAATTGTTCACTTTCAGCACTTCAATCTTTAATTTATCACTAAGTTTTGGATTGTGTCAATACTCAAGTTTGATCACTCTCATGCCGCGTACACACGATCATTATTCACGGCGGTTAAAAAACCGTCGTGAATAATGTCATTTAAAACGGGGGAACAGCTTGTTCCCTACACACGGTCGTTTTTCACGTAATTTTTTCTCTTGACGAGAAAAACGACCGTCTGTGGGCTCCGCGGCAGTGTTTCCCTATGGGAAAACTGCAGCGGAAAACATGTCGAAAAAAACGACGAGAAAAATTACAACATGTTCTAATTTTTCTCGTCCTTTTTAATGCCGTTTTTCTCGTCGAAAAAAATGACAGAAAGCCCACAGACTATCGTTTTTCTCGTCGAATGGGAAAAATGACGTTTTTTTAGATGAGAAAAACGGCCGTGTGTACGCGGCATTAGGATAGACATTTGTGTAATTTTTGCACTTTTTGAATCTTCTACATATGGACATTTAATTTGCATTTATGTGGACATTCATTCATTTATCATTTTTCCTTTGTCACATTTGATATTTGAGCACTATATTAATTTATGGTTTCTGGTATTCATTTATTTTGATTAGCGCTACACTTTCTTTTCCCATTTTTTCTGCTATTTGTCTTATTGTTGTGTTAGCGGCTTATATAAGGGCAGCGCGGAATTATTCTGTACACCATCACATCCAACCTATGTGTGTGATTATATGTATGTATTACATTGTATATCCCTGTATGTTGTGGTCATTCAGGTGCCTATCTAATAGTTTTTGGAAATTATCCATGCTCCCCGCTGTAACTACTGCCTGTGGAAAGGAATTCCACATTCTTACCGCTCTTACAGTAAAGAACCCTCTACGCAGTTTAAGATTAAACCGCTTCTCTCCTAATTTTAGTGAGTGTCCGCGTGTCTTCTTAAATTTCCTTTCGCGGAAAAGTTTCATCCCTAATGTGGGGTCACCAGTACGGTATTTGTACATTGAAATCATATCCCCTCTTAAGAGTCTCTTCTCCAGAGAGAATAAGTTCAGTGCTTGTAATCTTTCCTCATAACTAATGTCCTCCAGTCTCTTTATTAGCTTAATTGCCCTTCTTTGGACCCTCTCCAGTTCCAGCACATCCTTCCTGAGGACTGGTGCCCAGAATTGAACGGCATACTCCAAGTGCAGCCGGACCATAGTCTTGTAGAGTGTGAGAATTATCGTTTTATATCTGGAGTTTATTCCCTTTTTAATGCATGCCAATATTCTGTTCTCTTTGCTTGCAGCAGCTTGGCATTGCATGCTATTGCTGAGCCTGTCATCTACTAGAACCCCCAGGTCCTTTTCCATCCTAGATTCCCCCAGAGGTACCCCCCGAGGGAGTAGATTGCATTCATATTTTTGCCACCCAAATGCATTTTTTTTAAATTTTTCTACAGTAAATGCTTCTGAGCATGCAGGGCCGTCGGAACAGGACAGGCAAACCAAGCAACTGCTTGGGGCCCCCAGCTGGCCTGGGGCCCCAGCAGAGCGCCACCCCTCCCGCGATTGGCAGCCCCCCTCCCGCGATTGGCAGCCCCCCCTCCCGCGATTCGCACCCCCCCACCCGCGATTGGCGCCCCCTCCTCCCGCGATTGGCGCCCCCCTCCCGCGATTCGCGCCCCCCCTCCCGCAATTCGCGGTCCCCCACCCGCGATTGGTGCCCCCTCCCGCGATTGGCGCCCCCCTCCCGCGATTCGCGGCCCCCCACCCGCGATTGGCAGCCCCCCTCCCGCGATTGGCGCCCCCCCATCCCGCGATTGGCGCCCCCCCTCGCGATCGGCATCAATGTCCCGCGTTAGCACCCCCCCCCGCTTCTCAAAAAAAAACAAACAGGAGCACCCCCCCATTCCAGAAACGGCCCTGTGAGCATGCGTCGACTTGATTCTGAGCATGCGTGGGTTTTTTACCTGATGGAGTTCCCCACAGAGGATATTAACTTGTTATCGGTTTTTTATCCATCGGAAAAATTTAAAACATGTTCTATTTTTTGACACCGACGGAAAAAAGACCGATGGGGCCCATACACGATCGGTTTGACCGATGAAAAAAATCCATCGGACTGTTTTCATCGGTAAAACCGATCGTGTGTACGCTGCTTAAACCTCATTTGCCATGTAGTTGCCCACCCTATTAATTTGTTCATCTAGAGATTCTAGACCTATCCACAAAAAAATCAAGGCAGCATAAGACCCTATCCTATTCCTTTCTTTTCAGTCTGACATTATCTTAGTAGACAAATCATCAATCCAAAATTCATATAGGGTATTGAATTCTTCATAGGTAATAACCCTTAAAATTTACCTGTGAAAAATGACAGGGCACTGATTTTTTTTTTTAAACCTGTGAGCTTATAAAAATCACAGACTCAGGCCTCGTACACACGGCCAAGATTCTCGTTGAAAAAAACATGTTGTTTTTTTCGACGAGATTCTTGGACAAGAAACTTGTCCCGGCCGAGTGTACACACGCTCGATTCAAAGAACCCGCGGTTCTTTGAATGGAATGTACGCGGTGACGTCATCGACTACGACGAGCATGCGCTCGTCACATTCGATGCCGTCGCCGCCATCTTGGTATACCCTACGTATGCCTAGGAAGCTACCGCGCATGCGTCAAATTCATTTCGAACATGCGCGGGCTTCCCGGCGGACAGGTAAGTGTACACACACTCACTTTTCTCGTCGAGAAACAGGCTGACGAGAATCTCGACGAGAAAATAGAGAGCAGGTTCTCTATTTTCTCGTCGAGGTTACTTGTCGGTTTTCTCGACGAGAAACCCGATAGCCGCGTACACACAACCGATTTACTCGGCAAGACATCTCTGCCAGCAAGTTTCTTGCTGGTTCTTGCCGAGAAAATCGGTCGTGTGTACGAGGCCTCACACCTAATTCTCCCCTGTGCATTTCCTTTATGATACCTGTTGCAGAGGGAATTTGTCATTTCCCCAAGCACGTGAGCATCTGAGATATAAAAAGACAATGGTGTCATCGGGGAACTTCTATCAGATCATGCTTCTCCTTAAGGGACAATTATTATCAGAATAATGTAAAGATTAACAATTTTATATGTACTGTACATAGAATATAATATTGTAATATGTAATAATAGTATATGTAATATACGTTTTTTATTAAAGTGAACCTTTTAGCAATCTTACCTTCTGCATGAATAAATCACAGATATGTCACAGAACAGAGCAACGGTATAATTTTACAAAAAAAAAAGTCAATAGACTGGTACTCAAGGATTGCTTTTTAATGATAAATCTTAGCGCCTTTTATAAAACAATACTACAGTTGTTGTATAATTGCTGCATGGAACAGAGGGGAGGAAAGGAAAAACGTACCGCTCAAAAGCTTGAGAATTCACCAAATAGCTGCTTCCGCCCGGTCACTCACACAGGTGCTGGCTCTGCACTGATGCATGGGAGAAAAAGAAACCCTGGACTGCCGCACTCTGTATAGACAGTTATTTATTCCAAAATTTCAGGTAAAAAATCCAAATTCAAAATAAATCCATAAATCCAAAACAACAAATGCAGATGGTGTGCATGCAGGGAAGGGAAGACTGGTACTCAAGGATTGCTTTTTAATGATAAATCTTAGCGCCTTTTATAAAACAATACTACAGTTGTTGTATAATTGCTGCATGGAACAGAGGGGGGCGCCACTAAGTGCAGTATTGAAAACAGTGCTTAATTAGGCAGCTAAAAGTGCACTCACATAAATCCACAAGAAGGAACGCCTGTAATGTAGCAGAAGCAGTGTCTATGTATGGATCGTCCTCTCCATAGTCCAGGATGTCAGCATCAGTACCGCATGGATGGGAGAGCCAGGGTGCCCCTCATTAGCTGTAGTGGAAGGACAACCGGAACCACCATGGAGCTCATAAGAGGAAGTGACATCACGCCTGAGATGATCTGTTGGGCAATGGAGAGGACGATCCATACATAGACGCTGCTGCTGTTACATTACAGGTGCTCCTTCTTGTGGATTTATGCGAGTACACATTTAGCTGCCTAATAAAACACTGTTTTTAATACTGTGCTTAGTGGCGCCCCCTCTGTCCCTGTTGTCATTTCAGGGAATTATTACTGTCTCTTGGTGGAGCTGCCTTTTTTGCCTAAACTTTTATTATGGACTTTATGCGTTATCATGGATTTTTTTTCAATTTGTATAGCACCTTGCTATAGGACTGTATATTACTGAGTATGTGTACATACCGTACACGTTGTTTTGTTTTTTTTGTATAATTGCTGTATGCATGTTAATAATTAAACTACAATTAACTTTTACTTTTGGAAAACGGGACTAGAACATCTGTCAGGTTTTTATTGCTGTCTGTTGCCCCATTAGGGAGATTCATCCTCAATATTTGTCTTGTTTACCAATATATTCCAAAGGTAAAGTAAAAGAACACCCCACATTTTGGGTTGACACAGAACAGTAAAGCCCTGTACACACGATCGGATTTCCTATGGTTTTTAAACCGATGGATTTTTCCATTGGAAAACCGATGAAGCTGACTTCCATCAGTCTTGCCTACACACCATCAGTCAAAAAACCGACCGTTCCAAACGCAGTGATGTAAAACAATCCAATGAGCCGAAAAATGAAGTTCAATGCTTCTGAGCATGCATCGACTTGATTCTGAGCATGCGTGGGTTTTTTAATCGATGAACTTGCCCATAGACGATCGGAATTTGCTATCAGTTTTTTATCCATCGGAAAAATTTAAAACATGTTCTATTTTTTGACACCGATGGAAAAAAGACCGATGGGGCCCATACACGATCGGTTTGTCCGATGAAAAAAATCCATCGGACTGTTTTCATCGGTAAAACCGATCGTGTGTACAGGGCTTAAGAGGGGAAATCTTCCAATGAGGGTACTAGTTCTGGTGACACCTCCGGATTCCCTCACTTTGGAGAGAGCTCTTCTCACTTCCTGTTTTGGCTATGGGACAGGAAGTGAGCTGTACTAACAACCAGCTGGAAAACCAGCAGCCGACCAGCTCCCAATCGGCACTCTTAGCCAATAGCTGAGAGCACTGACCAGAGTGTTCCGTCCAAGATACATTTATAAAGCTTCACCATACCATGTACTGTAGGATCCCAATATTTTCTTTACGGTTAACTTTAATAATGAACAATGTTTTTCAAAATTCTATCCCACTCAGGACAGCAGGTGAAATGGGTTGGCTGGGATGGGTACAAACATGACTGCCAAGGCCACAGACTATACTTTTCCCCTTCCAGCAACAATCTATGTAGTAGATAATCTGAATAATCACATAGATTATTGCTAAAACTGCTCTCTTCAGTCACATATTAACTCAAATCTGGGATTATCACAGGCTGGTTCGATGATATTGAGATTATAGTTTGGGAAAATCAGTTACGGAAACAGAACGTGTCAGGCAAGACAAAAGGCTGTCCAAAAATGTAAAGCCCTGTACACACGGCCGGGAATCCCATCCGATTCCTGGCAAGCCTTTCTTGTTCGCCGAGTGTACACACGCACATTCAAAAGAACCGCCGTTCTTTTGAATGGCAAGAACGCGGTGACATCATCGACTACGACGAGCATGCGCTTGTCACATTCGATGCCGTCGCTTCCATCTTGCTTCACCCTACACTACCCTTGTAAGCTACCGCGCATGCGTCAAAGTGTCATCGAGCATGCGCGGGCTTACCTGGGACAGGTAAGCGTACACACTCACGGTTTTCTCTGCGGGAAACACTTGCCGAGAATCCCGACGAGCAAAATAGAGAGCAGGTTCTCTATTTTTCTCGTCAAAATTCCCGGCAGTTTTCCTGACGAGAAACCATACACACGAACGGTTTTCTCAGCAAAAAGCTCTCCCAGCAGTTTTCTTGCCGAGAAAACCGGCCGCATGTACGAGGCTTAAGTTATGTTTTTGATTGTAACATGCCAAAATTTGGAAAATTTCAAGGGGTATGAATACTTTTTCAAGGCACTGTAACAGATCTACTGGCTGGATCAACAGGTAAAAAACATTACAAGGGTGGGGAAGTCGGAAAAACAAAAAATGTGTTGTGTGTATATATATATATTTTTATGCCCAAAGTTCTACTTTCATATTCTTACAGTTTTTAGTTTTTTTGTAAACTTTACTTTGTCCATCTGGCCACACCTGCTCACTGATAGCTGTCACCGTAGCTTGACTGTCAACTGCAACTAATTGGTTGTCTATTTACAGAAGGCTCATGCCGCTTACACACGATCATTTTTCCCATCGGGAAAAATTACATTTTTTCCTTTGGACGAGAAAAATGATCGTCTGTGAGCTTTTTTGCAGTTTTTCCCGACGGGAAAAACGGCATTAATCACGACGAGAAAAATTAGAACATGCTCTATTTTTTCTCGTCGTGATTCCTGTCATTTTTTTCCGCGGCAGTTTTCCCATAGGGAAACACTGCCGCGGAGCCTACACACGGTCGTTTTTCTCGCCAAAAGAAAAAATTACAGGAAAAACCGCCGTGTGTGGGGGAACAAGCCGTTCCCTCGTTTTTCCTGTCGTGATTCACGGCAGTGTTTTCACCGCCATGAATCACGATCGTGTGTACGCGGCATAAGAAGAGGACCAGTTCCCATAAGGAACACTGCTGAACATTTTTTTTCATTCTACCCACATAGCAGCAAAATCAGATCAAACTGTAGATACAACATCATCTAAGAAGTTAAAATGATTAACAATCTTTTAAACAGCAGGTATTTAACTAATCAAAATGTATGCATACATTTGTCATTATTCAATACACTATGCATAGTAAATTTATTATTTAACTGGCTGAAGGACTTAAAGCGTAACTCCATGTTTGTCGAGAAAAAAACTATCCCCTCTGGGTGATCTATGTACATTGCAAGGATTATAACAAACTTTGTTGCAGATTCCTACCTTTTGTTATTCTGAAGAAATCCCTGTGTGTTTCTCTGTGCCTCTGTTCTGAGTGGGTGTAATGGTAGTGGTTTCATAATTAACTGTCAGGTGTGCAGCTGCAGAGCACTAATGAGGAAATCTGCTGGGCTTGCATCACTTTAGATGTATTCCTATTGAAAGTATCTCTCCAAAAATGTAACTTTTGTTGCAGGGGGATGCCTAAAAATCTAATGCCCCATACACACGATCATTTTTCATGCCGTTAAAAATGGCATTAAAAAAAATGTCCATTAAAAATGATCGTGTGTATGCTCCAGAGCATTTTTAACGACGTGAAAAACGGGCATTAAAAATTTCGAACATGCTCTCTTTTCACGTCGTTTTTCATGTCGTTTTTTTTAACGACGTGAAAAACGATAGTGTGTATGCTTTAACGACGTGAAATAAATTGCGCATGCTCAGAATCAAGTATGAGACGGGAGCGCTCGTTCTGGTAAAACTAGCGTTCGTAATGGAGATAGCACATTCATCATGCTGTAACGGACTGAAAAGCACTAGACTGAAAAGAGCGAATCGTCACTCAACAAACTTTACTAACATGAAGGGTGGCGCCATTCGAACGGAACTTCCCCTTTATAGTGCCGTCGTACGTGGTGTACGTCACTGCGCTTTTCTTGAACATTTTTTAAAATGATGGTGTGTACGCAAGACAGGCTTGAGAGGAAACAAGAAAAAAAATGACGAGAAAAACGTCAGTTTTAAAAATGACATTAAAAATGATCGTGTGTATGGGGCATAACTTGTATCTTAGGCAGACTTCTGGGAAAATTGGTGAGCCAATCACACAAGCAGGAAATGATGTTTGTGGGGAGTGGTCAGTACACAGTGGTCTGTTTGCAGAACAACTCCAGGTAGCCATATTGAAATGCATTCTCATAAAATTACAGTGGCTGCAGATTGAAAAGCAAAGGTCATTTTTAATAACATTCAATTACAATATGATTAGTGTCGCAATTATATGCACTATGTTATTTTTTCTTTATTTGCTTCCCCCCCCCCCCCCAACGAAAGTGGAGTTACCCTTTAAGTGAATGCTTTGCATTTTCTGAATGAATGCAAAGCATTCTCAGATTAGATGAGGTGGAAAGTGTGATGTCACTGCCCTGCCTCTCCACCTCTTCCAATCAGAGAACACTTTGCATTCACACAGAACATGCAAAGCATTCTCTGAAACTCACCTGTGCTGAGGGCCAACCTCCTGTGTTCAGAATGCACCAGGCTGGCCACTCAGTATGGGACACAGAAACAAGTACCATGCATGGAATTCATCTTTAAGCACCCTGAGGATGTCCTGAGGAAGTCAAATGACAAAATGCGTCACGTGGAATTGAAGTTACACACAGGCACACCCAGAAGTGCCGATCTTGTGATTTTAAAGAGGCTCTTTATGTAATTACAAAGGGGCTTTTTATGCGAGTATAAATTTTTCCATGAATAAAGTACTTTTTAAACATTCTGCACTATAGAGGCTTTTTATTTATTGCTGGTCTGAGCTGAGAAGTGGAAAGGGGTGATCCTGGGCTGTATTTGGAGGAGTGGTGGTGTGCTCATCCTTTCCTATATGAGGAATACACTTGTGGAGAGATGGGAAGAACCTTGATGTCCTGCTGGTTATTTGCACCTGAGGAAAGTGTTGGAAAGCTTATTCCTAAGGGGGTCACGAAAGTCTGGCAAGCCTTTTCTTTATCTAAAGCATCAGAATGTTTGTGTCTAAGCGATTATAATGTTCTGTATATATTTTGGTTTGAATTATAATATATGCTGCACTATGGAAAAAATTGTGTTCTAATACCAGTCCTGTGCTGAGGAGGCCAAAGGCTGAGTCTGGGTCACAGCCAGAGGAGTGATAGAGAGGAGTTGGAAGTTGTGGCTGATGTGTGAAAAAATACAGGGAGAAGGGGATATGCTGGAGGTCCTGCTTAACATATCTACAGTATATGTGGAGAGCACTTTCATACTCGCTTATGTGTAACTAGTCATGGAAATCTGGTGAGCCTTTCATTTGAACATATCACTAAGATCTTATATAGAAAAAAGGATCTGTTATATGTGAAAAGTTAGAAATTTTGAATTTGAAGTACATACTACACTATGGAGTTGTCTGTGTTCTGAAGCCAGTTTGAACCAGGGTGGATTTGATTTAAATCAAGTCAATTTAAATCACAATTTAAATCATGATTTAAATCACTAGTAAAAAGGCTTTATTTAAATCAACTCGATTTAAATCATAATTTTTAAAGAGCAACTGTCATCTCTGTCCCGCAGTGGCTCCTCCTCTGAGCCGCTGTTGACTCACCGACAGTCCCATTCACTTTAATGGGACGGCTGGTGATGCGAAAGTGACACAACAAGGCGAGGGACGTGGCGGCAGCAGGTTATTATTATTATTATTATTGGGGTTGCACCGATACTGATACTGGTATCGGTATCGTTGCCGATACTAATCATTTTCACGAGTATCGGTACTCGTGAAAATGCTCCGATACCGAAAACCGATACCGGAAGTGAAGTTAGTTGGGGGCAAGACACCTACTCCTCCCCTCCGGCAGTGGGGTTCAGAGCGCCCAGGACGGAGGGGGCGGGAATATCCACAGCACAGTGGGAACAGGCTGAAAGCTGGCACACTGACACTCGTGCTCCAGGCTGTCTTTTTTTAATTATGCAACACTGCCGCGATCCTCTCCTGCCTCTCTAAACCAGAAGAGGGTGGGTGATGTCAGATTCCCATCCTGTTCCTGCACAGAGAGAGAGATGGCTGGCTGGCCGATATCCAATAACAGAGAGTGGGCTTGTCGCCAAGGGCAAGGGGTTGGACAGCATCAGCACGTGTGTTTCTAGGTGAGGCAGCGGTGGAATCATCCCTGGAAGCAGAACCGAGTAATGAGGAGAGCAAGTCCTGCAAACAGGTTAGTGTAGTTTGTACAGAACAGTGTCAGCAGGATACACTAGCACCATACAGTATATACAGACCAGTCTGTACCCCAACACTGTACTGTATATGTTATACACACACCAGTCTGTATATAATGTACAGTACGGTGTCAGTGTACAGACTGGTCTGTACCTAAAGCCCTGTACTGCGCCCTCCTAAAGCCCTGTACTGCGCCCTCCTAAAGCCCTGTACTGTGCCCTCCTAAAGCCCTGTACTGCACCCTCTTAAACCCCTGTACTGCGCCTTCCTTACACCCCCCTAACGTCCTGTACTGCGCCTTCCTAACACCCTCCTAATGCTCTGTACTGTGCCTTCCTAACACCCTCCTAACGCCCTGTACTGCGCCTTCCTTACACCCCCCTAACGCCCTGTACTGCGCCTTCCTAACGCCCGCCTAACGCCCTGTACTGCGCCTTCCTAACACCCTGTACTGTGCCCTCCCTGTGTTGCCTCCTCCTCCAGCTGTCAGCTCTGCCCCCATGTCTCTCAATGACCCTCTGGTCCTCCCAGCAATCGCAGCCTTTTTCTTCTCACCCCACAATCCCTATTTCACCCCACCCTCAACTACCCTGCCCTCACATACCCCTCTACTTCCCACCCTGCCCTCACCCCAGCCTCGCCCAACTTCCTAACAACCCCCCCCCCCCGCCAAACCATTCCCCTACCTGGGCGATGGGTATCGGTAATTGGTATCGGCGAGTACATGATGTAAAGTATCGGTACTCGTACTCTGTGTCAAAAAAGAGGCATCGGTGCATCCCTAATTATACTTGTACATGATTTATATAGCACCAACAGTTTACGCAGTGCTTTACAATGTATAGGGGGACAACACAATTACAGTACAGTTCAATACAAAAGGTACAGGGGGGCCCTGCTCGTAGAGCTTACATTCTAAAGGGAAAGGTGGTGGTACAAAAGTTCTTGCAAGCACTTCAGTGTGTGAAACGCGTCAACATTCCTGTGTTCCTGTGCTGTTTATCCTGTCAGTTTGCAATAAATCAACAGTATCATCATTATCCTGTGTGGAGTGCGGCCAGCTTTTTTTTTTTTTTCCTGGATCACTGCGGTGGGGATTGTTGGAGGCTCTGACTTCCAGGCTTTATCTGGAGCGGTGTTTCTGTAACAGATTATCTATCTGCTGTCAATCTCTGTTGGTCTCTGGTTGTGAAGACCACCTTTTCTGTATGTAGCGACCTCACCCCATCTCTTTCTTCTAGGGGTATCACACACGACAGGGTGAGATGCGCTACGGCCCATGTCCTCCCCATAGCTGTGGGTGAGGTGAAGGCCAGCACCAGATATTTCCTCGGGCCTGTGTGCTTCTGTAAAGGATTAAGTCCTGCTGTGCCAGCACTTCCCTTTGCTCCCATTAAGCAGAGTTCCACACACCGATCACAGTCCAACTCTTGTTTTATTGCATCTCTCACAATAACCAGTGCTTCAGTAGCCAACTGGTTGCGACTTGATAACATATTGATACAAGGGATGAGCAGGTCGAGGCACTGTCCTAATTATCAGCTAAACCACTGCGATCTCGCAAGCGGTTACTATAGCCTTTGCTAGGAAGGACTTAGAACTTGAGAGTCTCTACCAGCGACTCAAGAGAACATAGATAGGAGTACCTTCGCTGCGTTGTGGCCCCTGTCAGGGGAAGATGTCCCTCCAAGAGAGTTACCAGAGGCCCATCCGTCACTGGGTTGATGCTGCTCCAGACTCTCCGAATGGGTAACCTCCCCGGCCTCCTCACCTCAGACATGGGCCCCATCCACTTCAGGAACCCTCGGACTTCTCCACCCTTGCGGGACCCAGTCGAAGTCACTGGGCCCCAGGTCTCCTGGTTTAGTACCTCACCCCAGGCTGAAGGCGCCTGGGATGGACTCCAACTCCATTCCGGTCAGGCCTAGGGCACCTGAGCCGGAATCCGGAACCGCCCGCACCCAGGCCTAAGGTGCCTGGGCGCGTAATGAAGAACCTCCAGAAGAGCAAGACCTCGTGACCAGGGCGTCTCCCCCTTTTATCCCCTCCAATCACGGCACGGCAGGTTCCCCGCCCACGCCGTACCATCTCCGAGAAGGGACAAAAAGGACAGCACTATGGCAGTGAATCTACCTTGAGCCTGCGGGCACTCACCACCCACCGGCCAAGGAGATAATTACACAGCCCAATCCTCCACGAATACAAATGATCATTACCCCCATACCTACACACCTGGACTTCCACCCAGGTGTACCCCACCTAAATTTAAAGACCCCGCTACATACTCCCCCCTGTGATTTGACGCTGGTCCCCAGCGTCTGGTGCAAACCCATGTCTCCCAAAGGTAGTGACATAAGTCTGACCCCAGAGGCATCCCTAAAAATTTAAACCTCAACCATACCAAGACCTGCTCAAAGGGGAGGGGAACATAAAACAATAAACTTTTTCATAAAACCCTCTAAGCATGTACACATACACAATCCCTCCCTTTTCTGTCTAAGAACCACCCCATACTCAGTAGTCTTGACAGACGAATCTCCTGCAGAGGGAAAGAAAAAAAAAACAACACACAAGGAAAACCACATACTGACATTCTGTGTTAATTTGGAATGAATGGGTCTATCAGCCGAGAGACCCACTCGCTCCAATAAGTAGAGTGATGCAAATGTACAAGCAACAGCCGTTGCGCAACACCGCCACCTAGTGACGATGCCACGGTGATGACACTTGGTAAAATTTTCAGTCTTCCTGCGTCCCTACTCTGATTCTACTCCCAAAGTCTCTGTCTTTGAACTGTGAAGAAGAGAGAACAAACAAACAGCTCTCATTCCTCCAAAGAGTAGAAAAAAACAAAAACCCAAATAAAAAACTAGGGTACAGTTCGATGCTCCGGCAAGAACACCTCCGGAAATTTTTCACAGGAAACGAGTGAGTCTCTTCTCACAAATTAAACCTCGGGTCAGGCAAAAACAAGGGCTTCAGATGCTTATCGAAAACCTCAATCGAATAGTCAGCGTCCTCTCCATCTTTCCTGCAGATGCGCACCTTATCTGCGTGGATATGGCGGCCCCACATCCAGTCTGCTCTGCAGTCTCTAAACTTTTTCGACACAGGTGGCGAACAGGACAAGTATCGCCGGGCATGAGGCACTTTAAGTTTCTCCCAAACGAACTCATCGTACCATCGCTGTCGCAGAACTTCAACCTCAAACAACAAGTCTCTGGGCAAGTACGGATATTCCCATCCATACTCGTGAGCGACCCTCTGAGAAAAGAGTCGTTGCAATCGGGCTAAAGGAGGCATTGTGGCCCGCTCACCTTCTCCTGGTTGAACGATGGCCTCCGGGTGCCGAGGTACTTTCACTACCTCGGATGGCTTTTCTCTCGGTGCCCATAGTGATGCTCGCTGTTTCTCCGCCAACAAAACGGGTAATGCTGTGGATTGTGGAAGAGTAGTTGGAGGACTCTGCTTCCTCGTAGACACCGGGGCTTCCGCCCGGGGCGTGCTGTCTCCTATGGACATAGGCGAATCTTGGGGCACACGTAGTATAGGCAATGGGCGTTTCTCCCAACCATTCAGGTGAAACAGTTCATCGATCTCACCGTCATTTCCACAATCCGACAGTGACTCTAGGTCGGAGGTGTCATACATCTCCACGGGAAGGTAGTCTCTGGTAGACGTGGTACTACCCTCCCTAGCGGGCTCCACCGACTGTGGACCCCCAACACCTCCAACCACCACCACAGTCCCAGCCCCTGGCTCACCTTGACCTTTTGTAGAACTGGGATGTCCGGGAGTCTTCCAACCGGATCCATCCAGGCCAGGCAAGCGACGGGGTGAAGCTCTTCCACGACCATAGGAGGCCTGCACCAGGCCGACTTTCCTCTTCGGAGGTGGGAGCAGAGAATCTGTGGTGACCGAAGCAGCATCCTCGGATTTTTCCTTCTCAGTCTCTGATTGGGCAGTCACATCGTCCTGGTCAGTGCGTACGGGAACCTCCGCAAAGGCCTGGATCTCCCCTTCCGGAGTAGCGGTACCTGTGAGGCTGTTAAGGGCGAAGGGCCCGGGGCCTTACTGTGGATGGCTCCACCTCGAACAAGAACTCTTTGCATGCTTCGCAACGCCCGAATGGCTTCAGGTGAACCACCAGTCCCGAGCATCCGGGACAGATCACACCGAGGGCCTCCGTGTCTCTGCAGGTGTACAGAGCCAACGGTCCCTTGGGGCCTGAGTCTTATCCCCGTGTCTGTAAGGGGAGCAGCAAAGGTAGTCATCTTCGTGGGGTAGGGAACCGGAATCCTCGGGGAGCTTGAGGCCCTCCCGACTGTTTGCTGCTCCATCACGCACTGACCACGCGCTGAAGTCTTCACGTGAGTTCCTCCACATGGCCAGACTCCTCCCACGACTTGCACGTTTTCGCGGGCTTCCATCAAGCTCCGCCCACGAACTGTGTAGTCACGGGGTGCCTCATGGCGCAGTGCAGTAAAAGCCCCCACATGTACTACGTCACACGGCTGGACTTCTCCCTCTTCTCGCTCCTCCGCATGGGCCTTTCCCGTCTTAGGGTCATTTCCACGACTTTGAGCAGGGATGCACTTTGGCCGATCACATGGCCGACCTGCTCGGAACTCCTCCGGGCAGCAAAGTCGAGACACAGCCATTCTTACTTCCAAAGTCAAAACACACATCATCCCCGGACTCACGAGCCCCCACGTGTAGCGACCTCACCCCATCTCTTTCTTTTAAGGGGTATCACACACGACAGGGTCAGATGCGCTACGGCCCATGTCCTCCCCATAGCTGTGGGTGAGGTGAAGGCCAGCACCAGATATTTCCTCGGACCTGTGTGCTGCTGTAAAGGATTAAGTCCTGCTGTGCCAGCACTTCCCTTTGCCCCCATTAACCAGAGTTCCACACACCGATCACAGTCCAACTCTTGTTTTATTGCATCTCTCACAATAAACAGTGCTTCAGTAGCCAACTGGTTGCGACTTGATAACATATTGATACAGGGGATGAGCAGGTCGAGGCACTGTCCTAATTATCAGCTAAACCACTGCGATCTCGCCAGCGGTTACTATAGCCTTAGCTAGGAAGGACTTAGAACTTGAGAGTCTCTACCAGCGACTCAAGAGAACATAGATAGGAGTACCTTCGCTGCGTTGCGGCCCCTGTCAGGGGAAGATGTCCCTCCAAGAGAGTTACCAGAGGCCCATCCGTCACTGGGTTGATGCTGCTCCAGACTCTCCGAATGGGTAACCTCCCCGGCCTCCTCACCTCAGACATGGGCCCCATCCATTTCAGGGACCCTCGGACTTCTCCACCCTCGCGGGACCCAGTCGAAGTCACTGGGCCCCAGGCCTCCTGATTTAGTACCTCACCCCAGGCTGAAGGCACCTGGGATGGACTCCAACTCCATTCCGGTCAGGCCTAGGGCACCTGAGCCGGAATCCGGAACCGCCCGCACCCAGGCCTAAGGTGCCTGGGCGCGTGATGAAGAACCTCCAGAAGAGCAAGACCTCGTGATCAGGGCGTCTCCCCCTTTTATCCCCTCCAATCACGCCACGGCAGGTTCCCCGCCCTCGCCGTACCATCTCGGAGAAGGGACAAAAAGGACAGCACTATGGCAGTGAATCTACCTTGAGCCTGCTGGCACTCACCACCCACCGGCCAAGGAGATTATTACATTGCCCAATCCTCCACGAATACAAATGATCATT
The DNA here is from genome assembly GCA_029206835.1 of Rana muscosa. NCBI lineage: Eukaryota > Metazoa > Chordata > Amphibia > Anura > Ranidae > Rana > Rana muscosa. The sequence goes on along the minus strand of CM055122.1, from coordinate 255,310,225 downwards.
ACTCCCATACCTACACACCTGGACTTCCACCCAGGTGTACCCCACCTAAATTTAAAGACCCCGCTACATGTATATTACAACATGTTACTTCATAGTAATCATGACTTGCCCACGCTATGCTTGCACACATAAAAATGTAAGGGCCCACTCAGACTATGCGTTGCATTAATGCATATGTGTTAATGCAGCACGCTATTATTAGCTGAGTTAAAGTGGTTGTAAACCCACTATTTTTTATTTTTTTTTCCCATCGACCTGTAAGAGAAAGGCATAATGAGCTATTATGACTAGCATAATAGCTCATTATGCATCACTTACCTTAGATCGGGGCCCCCGAAGCCGTCCTTGTCTCCCTCTTCAGCCGCATCCATCGCTGCGGCGATAGCCGGAAGGTTACTTCCGAGTATCGCTGCTGCAGCCAATCACAGCGCCGCTCCGGCGCTGTGATTGGCCGGAGCGGCGAAGACGTGACTCCGCGCATGCGCGCGTGAGCCGTCGAATTCGGCTACGTCGTCGAATGTTGCGACCTAGCCGAATTTGTGAATGGGGTTAACCCCATGCGCGTGACGTCAGCGTCGCCGCATTTAAATGCAAATATCTCCTTAACCGTGTAGGTTAAGGAGATATTTCATGCACCTACAGGTAATCCTTAATCTAGGCTTACCTGTAGGTGTTTGTTTATAAAGTGGGTTTACAACCACTTTAAGAGAGCCCATTCATATGAATCATATTGCTTATGTAGCACTATTCTTTTCTCTCTCTGCGGCTACTGAGGTATGATGGCGTCACCTGTATAGTATTTAGGAGCAGAGTCTTCATAATCTGTGTGATCAGGATAGGATCTTTAACAAACACAGTGTCTCCACTCAATTGGGGCTTGTGAATAGCAAGTGAAATCCAAATTGAGAAACATTTCTTCACATAGACAGTAATCCACACAGCCTTGTATTTGAAAGCCCATGTATTGAAGAAATAACATTCAGTGAACCATCCAACATAAAATATTTTCCAAACAGGAACATGAAATCATTAACAGTCTCTATGTACGGTATGTCTCAGTGAGATGAAGCTGCAGCACTTACAGTCTTTCTCCCTTAGCAGGCATTCACTGATCTCTTCCCCACATGTCCTCTCTCCACCCACTTACCCACAAAACGCCTTGCCATCCTCTGCTCTTTTTGATTACCTCATCCTTTGTGAGAGAGAGAGAGCATAGCAACCATATTGGAAAAGGGCAAACAAACACTGCATAACAAGAGTATACACTTGGTAAATGGGCAAAGAAATGATCACATCACTACACTTACATCAAGTTGTTCTTTTGTACATGTGGTGAAGAGAAATTGCTGAATCCGGAGAATCTGACACTTCCGGGAGCATCAATTTCCTGGTCCCTTGATGCATGCTGTAGTTCCTCCTATCAGCCCCTACATCACTACAGGCCAATGGATCAAACAAATGAGCATAGTGGGGGACCAGCAATTGGAGAATCCCCAAATAGTCCCCCGTAGGAGCTGCTGGTTTTAATTTGGGCCTTGCACGTTACGTCAGTATTCGCTGTCTAGGGGAAGAAAGTCTGTAGAAACTCCAATGTCCACACAAGATGTAAAACCTTAAAATGTTAGGTTTTATTTTCCTTTTTCATAAAACATTTGAAGAGTAGTAGAAGGTTGAAGGGAAGGGGAAGGTTCAGGCACACGGTACAGATCACTGGGGAAAACTCCTCAAGTATAAAGTTAGTCACCACTCCTCCCTGAGTGGGTATTGCTCACCCGGATAGGCCCCTCTCACCTGGCCTAGCAGCCGGAATAATGCACGAACAATGATCAGGACCAGTCTCTGCCACAGACCAGTGGACTAAATTGGATAATCCGGGGTCCTCTGCCACAGGACTTAACGCCCGGACTTCCAGCCAAGCAGTCAAGAACCTTTAAGCCGACCCCGCAGACTGCAAGGTGAACTTTAGCTGCGGTGCATTCTCCAATGGAATCACCGGGCCCTCCTCAAGACACCAGCCTTCCACTCGGTCCCCTCCAGGAGAGGTCCTCCCCTGGTTTACTCCATTGAGTGGCTTCCTCCCTCGGGATGGACAGCACAGGATCACCTTCAAAGTGTAGGCCCAGTCAGCATAACTGGGCCTACTTGGTAGAGTTGCAGCCTCGGGCCAACGTGGTCCCGAGGCCAAGAACACACACACACACACTCCTCGCGCCAGGAGGGGAAAAGAGATCCCACAAAATGGCGTCTGCCCCTTAAGTACCCTTCCCCAGAATGCTCAGCGGGTAGACCACGCCCACTGAACTGTTCCCGGGGCAAGGTACCCAATGCACTTTGGCCTGTCAGTCTTCCACATTGGCCTGGGGTGGTAACACCACCTACAGGCAACCAGTGGGAAGTCTTCCAACACAGCCATAGCCGGAACAGAGGCTAATTTAGCATAATTGTAGCGATACCTCCAACTAAGGAGGCCGCAGAATTAGATTTTGGGCCCTGAGTGCAGCTCCGCCAACCCCCGGCAATAGGCTCTATCCCCTTCTGGCACAGCTAGTACTAACAATCAATGATATGTCCTATGCAATAGAATAACTAAGCAAGGACACAGTAATGAATTGTAATAGGTAAAGTGTTTTACTCATCAATTCTCAATATGAATAAAAGGGGTAACAATAATCACAGTTCTAAACAATCACTCCTAAGGGCAGCGTCCTGCCACTCTAACACACTATATAGTAACACACGCTACAAGTGCGCCATACGGGCGACCGTTAACTAAGTGCCCTATGGCGCAGCAATCAAACACGCTAGAATCCCCACCAGGCCTGGTTCTAATATTTAGCTTAGTCCTTCTTTCTTCACCGGCAGGTCTGTAATGGTGGTGCATTTAAACAGAGTATAACTTTGTAATCCAAGGGGTATGAAAATAACTTGTAGGCCACGGCAGTCTATAGGCCTATACACAGCAACAGTATCTAAGCTGGGCTTATGCCCTCTCACCCGCCGGACTACGGATCCAGTCCGGGAAAACCTCCACCGGCCGTGTCACACACTCTCGATCTCTCCAACGATCGGGTCCCCGATCCGACAAGGCGGTAGCTCACAAAGTCAGATGCCACCCAGGCTCGCAGAGGGGAGGATGGAAGGCTCTTCGGTGCAGAGCAAGGCCTCAGGCTTCAGGCCTTGCCCCTCCGACACATCCGCACAGGAGGATCCGTCCGTGAAGTCTCGTGTCGCCAAAGAGGCCGAGCCCGGCCCCGCCTCTTCCTTTTATAACCCCTCCCATGAGTCTCTGCGGTGGAACGTCACAACAAGAATGGGGTTATGGGTAATGTAGTTTCTTCCCAATATAGGGGAACACCCCGCTACACACTCCCCCCACTTAAACTCTTTGGTCCCCAAAGATAAATTTTAGCAACAACTATATACAACATTGGACAATTCTGAAAACGATGTTGGGATAGGGGATTCCCACCATAACTGAGGGGTTGAATTCCCTTGCCCACAGGTCACATTATCTTGGGTGGCCTGACTAACTGTGCCAGAGAGTGAGCTGGGGTTGCCCTCCACCAAATGGACAGTGGAGGGATCCGGAATCTCAGCATTTCTCCTAGCAGTGACCACAGAGTCTTCCGAACTGTTCCCCATCTGGGGGTAGGTCAGCTTCTTAGGAGGTTGAATGACTCTTCGAGCTCTTTGCTCTCTTGGAATCTCTGGCTCTGGCGCCTCAGGCTTCTCTTCCTCGGAGTAACTATCATGGGCATCTTCCCAGTAATCTGTTGAAGGACTGAAAGGGATGAATTCTGTAGCCTCTGGGTTCAGCGTTTCATCTGTGGTATCTTGGGTGACTGGAAGATCTATGATAGAAGTTCCTGGAGTTGGGGAAGACCACAGCCAATCAAGCTCTCCTTCTTCATCCCCACTTAGTTGGGAGGCTTCTCCATTTCCAGCTCGGGAGGTCTGTGACCGAGTGTGCGGTCTAGGAGTATCCAAGATAGAGGCCGGTGCAGGGGAGTCTCCCACGGAAGGTATTCTAACTGCCTCCGTCAGTGGGAGCAGGTGGTTTCGATGCCATGTCTTCAGTGGGCCTACCTTTCCCTCTGGCTTCACCTTGTAGACAGGTAGGCCCGGCAACTTCCTGCAGATGACATAAGGTTCAGATCTCCATCTGTCTGCAAGCTTGTGCTTTCCGGGGACTCCCAGATTGCGCAACAGTACTCGATCCCCGGGCTGTAGGTCTTGTACCCGGACCTTCAGGTCGTAATTTTTTTTATTCCGAGCTCCCCTTTGATCTGAGGCCGCTTGAGCTTGTTCATAGGCTACTTTCAGGCTGTGTCTGAGCCTATCCACATATCCTCTGTGAGAGGTGACGGAGGAATGGTCCAGTGAGGTGCCAAAAGCCAGGTCCACCGGTAGTCTCGCTTCTCTCCCAAACATGAGTCGATATGGGGAATAGCCTGTAGCATCACTGATGGTGCAGTTGTAAGCATGTACCATGGCTGCTATGTGTTTGCTCCAATGTTGCTTTTTCTCGCTTTCCAGAGTCCCCAACATGTTGAGCAGGGTTCGGTTGAACCTTTCCGGCTGAGCATCTCCCTGAGGATGGTAAGGTGTAGTTCGAGTCTTCCTGATTCCCAACGAATCCAAGAGCTTCCGGATCAGCTTACTCTCGAAGTCCCTCCCTTGATCTGAATGGAGTCTCTGTGGCAGCCCATAATGGACAAAATACTTCTCCATAAGTACCTTGGCCACGGTGGAGGCCTTCTGATCTTTGGTGGGGAAGGCCTGGGCATACCGGGTGAAATGGTCGGTTATCACCAGAACATTTCCTAGTCCACTCAGGTCGGGTTCGAGGCAGAGAAAGTCAATGCACACCAGGTCCATAGGCCCTTGGCTTTGTAGATGGCCCATTGGGGCAGCTTGATGGGGCAAAGTCTTCCTCTGGATGCATCGCGCACATGAGTGGCAGTACTCCTCTACCTCTGCCCTCATGCAGGGCCAATAGAACCGACTTCTGACAAGTTGAAAAGTCCTTTCAGCCCCTAGGTGGCCATGATTGTCATGCAAGGCCATCAAAACAGTCTCCCGATGTTTCTCTGGGAGGAACATCTGCCACTTATCTTCTGAATCATCAGAGGGGCCCCTTCGGTAGACCACTCCCTGATGCAACTGCAACCTATCCCACTCCTTCCTCAGTAGGCGAGCTTCTTTGGAGGGTTGACGCATGAGTATGTTTGGATCCTGATTTTCCAAGGCCTCCAGGACCAATCTCCCCATGGGGTCTTCCAATTGGTCACACCTTAATTCCTTTTTGGACAATCTTGGTAGGTGGCCCTCTTCCAATTGAGCTACTCCACAGTAGTGTTTGGGGACTCCCACCGTGGTAACTCCTATTTCCTCTGCTCTGGAGCATCCTCGGGCTTGGAATGCAGCTCCTTGACAAAGGGCCTGCACCCCGTCCGGTGCCACTTGGGTCCAATCTTCTATTTCAATGGTCGGGGAATGAGATCTTCTGGACAAGGCGTCTGCGTCTCGATTCCCCACTCCTGGTCTATACTTAAGGCTGAAGTTGAATCCAGACAGTGCGGCTAGCCACCTGTGTCCAGTGGCATCCAGCTTGGCCGTGGTGAACAGGTAGGTAAGGGGGTTGTTGTCGGTCTTCACAGTGAACTCTGCTCCGTACAGGTAGTCTTTGAGCTTGTCTACTACCGCCCACTTGAGGGCCAGGAACTCCAGCTTGTGAGTGGGGTAGTTCTTCTCAGAGGGGGTCAGGCTTCTACTCACATAGGCAACAGGCCGCAATTGCCCCTCATGTTCTTGGTAAAGTACTCCTCCCAGACCGTCGTGACTAGCATCCACGTGCAGTTCATAGGGTTTGGTTGGGTCTGCATAGGCCAAGACTGGTGCAGTGGTCAGGCTCCTCTTCAATTCCTGGAAAGCCTCTTCACACCTCTGATTCCACTGATCTCTGATGGACTCTCCTGGCCTCCTGGGCCCCGATCCATCCTCCTCTCCTTCAGTCTTGAGCAACTCATTCAATGGTCTAGCAATTCGAGCAAATCCCTCCACAAACCTTCTATAGTAGGAGCAGAAGCCCAAGAAGGATCTGAGTTCTGTTACTGTGGTGGGCTGTGGCCAGGAGGTAACTGCCTCCAATTTCTCAGGGTCTGTGGCCACCCCTTCTTCAGATACTATGTGCCCCAGATAGTTCACAGAAGACTGGTAGAACCGACACTTCTCAGGCGAAAGCTTAAGTCCTTCCTCACTGAGTCTTCTCAACACTTTCTCCAGCCTCTCTTCATGTTCCTCCAAGGTTCTTCCAAAGACAATGACATCGTCTAGGTATACAAGGACTTCGATCAAGTTCATGTCCCCTACTGTCTTCTCCATGAGACGTTGGAAAGTAGCTGGGGCTCCAGACAGACCTTGGGGCATCCGGTCGAATTCGAAGAACCCCACTGGGGTTATGAAAGCTGTCTTCTCCTTGTCTGCTGGGTGCATCGGAATCTGATAGTACCCACTCTTGAGATCCATAACGCTGAACCATTTGGCTCCAGACAAGCTCTGTAGGGCATCCTCTATCCTCGGAGTGGTGTATTGGTCAGGTATGGTTCTCCTGTTGAGAGTCCTGTAGTCTATACAGAGCCTCAATGATCCATTCTTCTTTCGGACCACTACTATGGGAGAGGCATAGGGGCTTCTGGACTCCCGTATCACACCAGTCCTCTTGAGTTCTGCAAGTTGTTCCCTCAGATCCTCCAGATCTGCTAGCGGGACCCGCCTGACTCTCTCTCGGAAGGGCTTATCTTCTTGGAGGCGGATCCGATGGGTGGCACTTCTGGCGTTCGCTTGCTGCATCAGGATCCCGGACGAGAACCCCACGTGTAGCGATACCTCCAACTAAGGAGGCCGCAGAATTAGATTTTGGGCCCTGAGTGCAGCTCCGCCAACCCCCGGCAATAGGCTCTATCCCCTTCTGGCACAGCTAGTACTAACAATCAATGATATGTCCTATGCAATAGAATAACTAAGCAAGGACACAGTAATGAATTGTAATAGGTAAAGTGTTTTACTCATCAATTCTCAATATGAATAAAAGGGGTAACAATAATCACAGTTCTAAACAATCACTCCTAAGGGCAGCGTCCTGCCACTCTAACACACTATATAGTAACACACGCTACAAGTGCGCCATACGGGCGACCGTTAACTAAGTGCCCTATGGCGCAGCAATCAAACACGCTAGAATCCCCACCAGGCCTGGTTCTAATATTTAGCTTAGTCCTTCTTTCTTCACCGGCAGGTCTGTAATGGTGGTGCACTTAAACAGAGTATAACTTTGTAATCCAAGGGGTATGAAAATAACTTGTAGGCCACGGCAGTCTATAGGCCTATACACAGCAACAGTATCTAAGCTGGGCTTATGCCCTCTCACCCGCCGGACTACGGATCCAGTCCGGGAAAACCTCCACCGGCCGTGTCACACAATCTCGATCTCTCCAACGATCGGGTCCCCGATCCGACAAGGCGGTAGCTCACAAAGTCAGATGCCACCCAGGCTCGCAGAGGGGAGGATGGAAGGCTCTTCGGTGCAGAGCAAGGCCTCAGGCTTCAGGCCTTGCCCCTCCGACACATCCGCACAGGAGGATCCGTCCGTGAAGTCTCGTGTCGCCAAAGAGGCCGAGCCCGGCCCGCCTCTTCCTTTTATAACCCCTCCCATGAGTCTCTGCGGTGGAACGTCACAACAAGAATGGGGTTATGGGTAATGTAGTTTCTTCCCAATATAGGGGAACACCCCGCTACATAATTATATACAGAGTCTGAGCCAACAACCAGCTCAGACACCCACTAGATTTGACATAGCGTCCAGTCATTGGGAGCAAGGCGCTACAGTTGCATTCTAAAGATTACCAGTGGGTTCTGGTCACATTATTAAAGAGATTGATAACACAGCAGCCAAACTAGGTGAGTATTGAATATGTTCTTTGCAGAGGGTGCTTTATTTTGCACTTTTATTTTAGCAACAGTGTCACGTTAACAGCCCCACACTAACACATGGAAAAAAGGTTACTGCATACTTGGAAGAAGAGCTAGTTTTTCTCACTCCATTACAGGTTGCTGAGATCAGCAATGTGACATGAGGAGTTAATGCCTCCATATATCTCAGGGATGTCAAGTGACATAGACTCGTTTCCCTGACACAAAGTGGATTTATCACAACTGTCAACTGTACCAGAAGTCATTGTTTTGCAGCTGTTAGTATATAATCCATGCAGTTTGGGTAAAACCTCTATGAAAAAAAAAAAAAAAAAACGTGAAGCGCCCACGCCACTCTCCTTCTCCAATCTTTGGCTCGTTCACTGGAGAGGAAAGCATGCATGGTCTCCTCCATGCCCGTAGTCCCTGGGTTACAGAGGTTAAGCACACTTAGTTTCCTTACGGGTCTTTGCAGCAATCCCCTCAGTGTTGGTTTCTGTCCCTAGTGTGTAAGGACAAAAGTCTCTATGCCCCAAGTAACTCCAAGGTCCACACCAGTATATCACTCCAACATAGAGCTTTATTTTCTTATGCATGAAAGGAGAAAGGTTTTAGGAAGACAGATGGAATTCAGGCACTCCTGGCTTTGTCGCCACTCGATCCCAAGTGGGTACAGCTCACCTAGATAGTCACCCAATGGCACTAGCAGCTGGTGTGTAGCTCGAACAGTCAATTTAGTTCCCTAATGGATGCGTCTAGGAGATCCTCTGCCACAGGACCTATGGTGCCCCAAACCTCCTGATGGCCCAGATGTTAGGCCCCTGGTTTCCGGATGGATGACATCCCTCCGGAGAGTTACTGGGCCCCTTCCTTCACTGTGATTCTCTCACCAGTTCTTCGGAACGGTCCTCCCCAGCCTCCTCTTCCAGAAACGGGTCCCCTCGCAAGGCGGCACCCTGGGATTCTTCCTCCCAAAGTGGGCTCCAGCTAAAGGTGCAGTCCCAGGACTAAAGGTGCCTGGGACTGAGGCACACGTGGCCCCATGGCCTGGAGGGCCATGTACTCGAAACTGGACTCCACACAATACCTTCCCCCAGGTACAGGTCCCCGGGGTGGCAACTCCACTGCAACTCCAACTCCCACTCCAACTATGGCGTCTGCCCCTTTTGTACCCCCTCCCGTCATGCAATGCAGGCAGATCCTGCCCACCATACGGCTACTGAAAGGGGACACCAAATTGCTGCCCTAACACCTGTGGTTCAACCCCGAGTATAGATGACAGCGCCACCCATACTTCTTAGGGGAACTGCACACCAGGTAAAATAGCAACAAGACAGAGTCCAGCAATTGAAAAGATTTGAGTCAACTAGCACTCGAATCACCCTTACATTTGGCATAGCAGTCCCTAAATTTGGAACCCCCGCTACACATGGAATAACCAAGTTATGGTGAAGAAGCCAAATGGGTCCTATTTACACTTGAGCTGTGCGTCTGTGGTAATTTTTCTGCTCCTATTTTTTAGCTTTTGTATAGGCATTGTTGGACATATTTATTATTATTATTATTATTATTATACAAGATTTATATAGCGCCAACAGTTTGCGCAGTGTTTTACAATGTTAGGGCGGTACAATTCAATACAGGAGGAATCAGAGGGCCCTGCTCTTTAGAGCTTACGATTTCTTAAAGTGGAGCTCCACCCTAAATAGCAACTTTTGCTATTTGGAACCCTCCCCCCCTCCGGTGTCACAATTGACACCTTTCAGGGGGGAGGGGGGTGAAGATACCTGTCTAAGACAGGTATTTTCACCCACATCCGGGAGTCCTGTCTCCGGGAATCTGCGGGAGTTACGTCACTTCCCGCAGACTTCCCTTGGTGTTCTGGGAGACACTCGGCTCCCAGAACACAGGAGCACCAATCAGAACGGCGCAGCGCGACTCGCGCATGCGCCGTAGGGAACCGGGCATGAAGCCGCAGGGCTTCACTTCCTGGTTCCCTCAGCGAGGATGGCGGAGGGAGCAGCAGAGCGACGAGCGGTCGCTCGTCCTCTGCTGCGGACGTCGCTGGACTCCAGGACAGGTAAGTGTCCAAATATTAAAAGCCAGCAGCTGCTGTAGCTGTAGCTGCTGGCTTTTAATATTTTTTTTTCCGGCGGAGCAACCCCTTTAACTACTTTAGAAGGTTCATGACCGGGCTATTTTTTGCTATACAGCACTGCGTTAATTTCATTGACAATTTCGCGGATGTGCGAAGTTGAACCCAAATAAAATTTATGTCCTTTTTTTCCAACAAATAGAGCTCTCTTTTGGTGGTATTTAATCACCTCTGCGGTTTTTCCTTTTTGCGCTATAAACAAAAAAAAAATACAATTTTGAAAAAAATAAAATATTTTTTACTTTCTGCTATAAAACATACCAATAATAAAAATGTAAAAAATCAAGTTTCTTCGTCAATTTAGGTCAATGTATATTCTGATACATACCGTATATACTCGAGTATAAGCCAAGGTTTTCAGCCCTTTTTTTGGGCTGAAAGTCCCCCCTCGGCTTATACTCGAGTCAGCGAAATTTTACATTGGAAATTGTACCTGAAAAAAAGTTGCGGCTGCGGCGTCCATCGTTCAAATCCCACGGTCTCTTCCTGGTCCCTTCCGTGATAGGCGATTCTCATCAGACACTCTCCGCCTATCACGAACGTTCTCTCATCCTCAGTTTCCCAGCAGACGTCTGTGATTGGCGGAACACCCAACGCAGTGTCTGCTGGGAAACTGAGGATGAGAGAACGTTCGTGATAGGCGGAGAGTGTCTGATGAGAATCACCTATCACGGAAGGGACCAGGAAGAGACCGCGGGATTTGAACGATGGACGCCGCAGCCGCAACTTTTTTTCAGGTACTATTTACAATGTAAAATTTAAACAGCGAGGATAGCAAACAGTGAGGATAGGAAACAGTGAGGATAGGAAACAGTGAGGATAGGAAACAGTTAGGATAGGAACAGTGAGGATAGGAACAGTGAGGATAGGAAACAGTGAGGATAGGAAACAGTGAGCTAGGGAACAGTGAGGATAGGAAACAGTGAGGATAGGAAACAGTGAGGATAGGGAACAGTGAGCTAGGGAACAGTGAGGATAGGAAACAGTGAGGATAGGAAACAGTGAGCTAGGGAACAGTGAGGATAGGAAACAGTGAGGATAGGAAACAGTGAGGATAGGAAACAGTGAGGATAGGGAACAGTGAGGATAGGGAACAGTGAGGATAGGAAACAGTGAGGATAGGGAACAGTGAGGATAGGGAACAGTGAGGATAGGAAACAGTGAGCTAGGGAACAGTGAGGATAGGAAACAGTGAGGATAGGAAACAGTGAGGATAGGAAACAGTGAGGATAGGGAACAGTGAGGATAGGGAACAGTGAGGATAGGAAACAGTGAGCTAGGGAACAGTGAGGATAGGAAACAGTGAGGATAGGAACAGTGAGGATAGGAAACAGTGAGGATAGGAAACAGTGAGGATAGGAACAGTGAGGATAGGGAACAGTGAGGATAGGAACAGTAAGGATGGGAACAGTAAGGATGGGAACAGTAAGGCATTGTTGACCCTCGGCTTATACTCGAGTCAGTAAGTTTTCCCAGTTTTTTGTGGCAACATTAGGTACCTCGGCTTATACTTGGGTCGGCTTATACTCGAGTATATACGGTAATACATATATAATAAGCGTATATTGATTGGTTTGTGCAAAAGTTATAGCGTCTACAAACTGTGGGATATTTTTTTTATTTAATTTTTGTTCTGCACTAGTAATGGCATGGATCAGCAACTTATAGCGGGACTGCGATATTGCTGTGGACAAATCGGACTCCTAACTCACACTTTTTGGGGACCAGTGAAACAAATACAGTGATCAGCGCTAAAAAAATGCACTGTCACTGTACTAATGACACTGGCAGGGAAGGGGTTAACATCAGGGGCGATCAAAGGGTTAACTGTGTTCCCGGGGAGCGTTTTCTAACTGTGAGGGGTGGCTGTACTGTTGGAAGGCAGAGATTAGTTTTTCTGCTTAGCAGAAACACAAGATCACACTGCCTTCCCTATTCACAGAACGGCGGTCTGCCTTGTTTACATAGGCAGACCGCTGTTCTGCCAGTCTCCCGAACAATCGGTGGGTCCCAGGTAACAGGGCACATTGGGTCCCGCTGTGTCCAATCACAGTTAGAGCACCTAGTACGTGATCTGGCACAGAGCGGCCGTCCTGCCGCGGTATATCTGCGTGGGGTGGTCTGAAAGAGGTTGAAGAGGAGCTCCAGTCTCCCCAAAGTAAAATACTGTAGCTGCTGACTTTTAATATAAGGGCACTTTCCTGTCCAGGGATCCAGCGATGTCCTCACCTGAGCCGATTCTTCAATCGGCTTCGGGTGCAGGCGCCAGCATCTCAGGTAAAGAAAACTGGCAATGAAGCCTTCAGGCTTCACAGCTTGTTTTCTGCCGTGCATGCACGACCTGCACTTCACTTCGTGAATGGTCCGGCAGTCTTCTGGGACCTGTGATGTGTCCCAGAAGCATGCAGGGGGAAGGGGGAGGGGGCTGAACTTCCACACAGATTGCCACAGCGATCTGACCGAAAGTGGGAGCGGGTAATTGTCAAAACCAGGTAAAAAAAAAGTGCCAAATGTGGCAGTGGAGGGGGGGGGGGGGTGGTGCAAACAAGCGGAGTTTACCATTTTAAGTGAAGTTCTGCTTTAAGGAGTCAGCATTTTTTTTATATTTTATGATATTGGAAAGCAGGTAGCAAAACATATTTTCAAACATTTAAACTATTAAAGTCTATTGGGGCAAAAACACATGCCCCAAAATAAATTCATGTACTTTTTTGAGCAGCGAGCTTCAAGCAACACTACACAGGCATCATTAAATATAATAGAAATTCTATGGTGAGCATTGAATGGCTTCTGATGAAGCTTCAAATCGCACTTCAAATTGCTCCGGGATATATGAGATCGAAAGGACCATTAGAACTAAGAGCAGTGGGAGGAGTCATACAAATTGTCTCTATTTGGCTCTGTGATCAACTGTCAATCCAAAACTGCTGGCTTGCAGTCCAGATACAGCCCATGATTACAAAGCCATTTTTACAATGTGTACAACTCTGCTAGAGACTCATAGGCCATCACAAATATTATGTGTGATTTGTTTCACATAGAGCCTGGGGAGCACTGATGCCGCGTACACACGATCGGATTTTCCGTCGGAAAAACCTTGGATGTTTTTTCCGACGGAATTTCGCTCAAGCTTGGCTTGCATACACACGGTCACACAAAAGTTCTCGGAACTTTCGACCGCCAAGAACGTGGTGACGTACAACACTACGACGAGCTGAGAAAATTAAGTTCAATGCTTCCGAGCATGCATTGAATTGTTTCCGAGCATGCGTCGGAATTTTGCGCGTCGGAATTGCTACAGACGATCGGATTTTCCGATCTAAATTTTTTCCGTCTGAAAATTTGAGAACCAGCTTTCAATCTTTTGCTGGCGGAAATTCCGCCAGCAAAAGTCCGATGGAGCATACACACGGTCAGAATTTCCGACCAAAAGCTCACATCAGACTTTTGCTAGCGGAATTTTCAACCATGTGCAAGCGGCATGAGTCAAGATTAGCAGCTAGTGTTAAGTAAGGCGGTTGTAAGGAATAAAAAATACTTCTGCTAAAGAATAAGTATAGCATTGCTTTCTTAAAGAGAAACTGAAGCTGTGCCAAAAAAATAATGCAAACACAATGTTGTGTTACACTATGTGATTATTCTTGCTCTGTGTCTTTAAGATCTGTCCCCTTCTTTCTAGCTGAACTCTCTCTCTCACCGTAGTTCTTTATATATCTCTTCCACTTCCTGATTCTGGTCATTACTCCTGTATATCTTCCATGCTAAACATCTTACATGTGGCTTACAACTGCAACGTTTTTCTACCTATGAATATCCATCATTAAACGGAACATTCGAAAGGATTCATCGTCTGTCGTCCTAACTGTGAGTTTATTCATTGAGTTAAACTGCCTGTATCGATGCAAGGGATGAATATCAAACCAGCTTGAGTAAGGCCTACTTAAACCTGGAGATGAACTTTATCGCTTTGTAGTTGAGACAGAACAGTAGAAAAACGGAGTTTCACAGCCTAATTACAAGATTTCTGCATGTCAGTACTGATACAGACAAGATTTACTGCCCTCATAGCAAGACAGAAGGGACAGAGCAGCACATGGCAGCCTTATAGCCTGAGACAATCTGCACAGTGTCATATTTCAGCACACAGATCCTGCCTGCTTTCACAGTCAGTCTGCTATCATGAGTGACCAAGCTTCTGCATGTGAACTCACATCTCCTTCCTCACAAGTTCCTGAAGAAACTGAGTTACCCAAACGCTCAGTTAAACCCACTTGGAAAGTAATGGAGAATTATGAAGCTTCAAGGACTGAATTGTCAAATAGCTTGGAATTAGTCTGGGAGAAAATCCTTGCTGAAACCAATACAGTGTCTGTTGAACGTGAACTACTGACACTAGAGGGCACCATTAAACAACTTTCTGCCTCATTTGAGCTTTATCAGCTTACCAGCATCAAATTCACTAATGTCTTACAAAACATGAAGTCAGAAAGTGCGATGATGCAATTAAAGCGCGTCAATGCTCTCAATATTGAAAGAGACAGTTTTATCCAGCAAACCAGATTAAAGGCAGAAGCGAAAATAAAGCTGTTACAGGACACTTCATCTCACAGATCTGTTTCCACCAGACGTTCTAAAAACTCGTCAAGATCCCATAGTTCAAGATACTCAACACTCAATGAGCGACTTATTAATGCCCGCGCTGAAGTGGAAGCCAGCAAAGTGCAGGTGGCATATGCAGAAAAAAGGGCAGAGTTGGAAGCGCAGTCAGCACGTCAAAGAGCAGAGTTGGAAGCGCAGTCAGCACGTCAAAGAGCAGAGTTGGAAGCTCAGAGAGCAGAGTCGGAAGCTCAGTCAGCACGTCAAAGAGCAACAATGGAAACCTTAAATGAACAGTGTAAACATGACGCAGCTATGGCAAAGCTAAGGGTCCTACAGCAAGCTATCAGTGCAGACGAAGGTGCAAGTGAGAAAGACAGCATTAACCTAAACATAGCAGATATGGAAGACCCCCTCAAACGCACTAAAGACTTTGTCCTAAGCCACTGCAGTGCACACTCCATTGTCTCCAATGCTCCAAACTACATAGAGACTCCTTCACAGCTTCAAGTAAAAGAGGTTCCAGCAACTTCCTGCACTCAAAATCACTCCACTGCATTTCCTACCTGCCTACCTTGCCTACCTTCATACGTCACAGAGCATCAGCGCAAGCTTCAAGCAAGTCATCAATCTCCAGTCATCGGTACAGCCTTGAATCAACGTACCATTGGAACAACTGACTTCAAGCAAGCAACTCACCTGGATGCATCTGCTGCACCATATTTCCCTGTGTCCTTTAACAACAATGTCAAAGATAACGCAATCAGCACCATACAGCCAACAGCATCTCACATAAAGGCGGAGACAACTGAGACAGAAGAGTTTGTGAGGTACATGCTTCGCAGAGAGCTCACAAAGACTGGTCTTACAAGTTTTGATGACCAACCTGAGAACTACAGAAGTTGGAAATGTGCCTTCAGAACTACAATCAGCAATATTGGCATTACAGCTGATCAAGAATTGAATCTGCTGATCAAATGGCTTGGTCCTCTATCTGCTGCACGTGTTAAGCCATTAAGATCGGTTTTCATGGACAATCCTACTGCAGGCCTCACAGCTGCATGGGAGCGACTAGAGCAAAGTTATGGCAGTCCAGAAGCTATAGAAAATGCTTTGTTCATGCGTCTGGAAACTTTCCCAAAGATATCCGGTAAGGAGAACAAGGAGTTCCAGAGACTGAGTGACCTTCTCCTTGAGCTTCAGCTAGCCAAGACAGACCCAAAACTACCTGGACTCAGTTACCTTGACACTCCAAGAGGGGTAAACCCAATTGTCTCCAAGCTCCCGTATGGTTTGCAAGAGAAATGGACTGCACTAGGGTCATCATACAAAAGAGAGAACAAGGTTTCCTTCCCTCCATTCTCTTTCTTCTGTGAATTGATCAGGAAAATTGCAGAGACCAAGAACGATCCAAGTTTTTCCTACGGTGAGTACAGCCTCTTCTCACCCTTTCCTAAGAGTACCAGTCTTCAGGGCAACTATAGAAACCATAGAGGCCCAGTGTCCGTGAAAAAGACTGACATCCTTCCCACTCCTAACACAGTTCTGGCCACGAGCAAACAGAGTAGGAAGATTGAAAACCCTAACAGAGAGTGTCCAATACACAAGAAGCCACACCCCCTCAATAAATGTATCGGCTGTAAGAAAAAGCCTCTGGGAGAGCGCAAGGAGCTTTTAAAGACATTTAGGGTATGTTTCAGGTGCTGTGCTTCTACAGAACATTTTGCAAGGGACTGTAATGTGTCCATCAAGTGCATAGAGTGTGGCTCTGAAGAACATGTGCAAGCCCTCCATCCTCTTGAGCCCAGCTCTGCACAACCTGCCAACACTCCTCCCAGGTTAACGCATGGCGGGGAGAATACAGACCAAGTGCCTAATTCTACCATAATTTCTTCATCCTACACTGAAGTTTGTGGAGAAGACCACTGTGGTCAGTCCTGTGCTAAGATATGCTTGGTGAACATATACCACAAGGATCAACCAGAAAAGTCTCTAAAGGCATATGCTATCTTAGACGATCAGAGCAATCGATCACTTGCAAAATTGGAACTGTTCAATCTATTTGAAATAAAAGGCGAAGCTCATCCTTACACCTTGGGTACCTGTAGTGGAACTATAGAGGTTTCTGGAAGAAGGGCTCATGGACTCATGGTATCTTCTCTCAAAGGTAACTTGCAATTACCCTTACCTACACTTGTTGAGTGCAATCAGATACCTGCTAACAGGGAAGAAATCCCTACTCCAGCTGCTGCTTTCCATCACCCTCACCTCAAGGTAATAGCAAATGAGATACCGCCGCTTGACAAAGATGCTCAGATCCTTCTTCTGTTAGGAAGAGACATTCTAAGAGTTCACAAGGTACACAGACAAGTCAGTGGACCCCCAGATGCCCCATTTGCCCAGCGCACGGATCTAGGGTGGGTCATCATAGGCAATGTCTGCATAGGCAAAATGAAAAGACCTACCAACATTTCGTCATTCAAGACAAATGTTCTGCCAAATGGCCGAAACACTTACTTTGAGCCATGCCCACATCACTACTGGGAGAAAGAGAAGATAGCCAGCCACGGATGGCAACATGGTATCACAGGTGACACAAGCCCTTTCTCCTGCCATGATGGCGACTTTGGCTCTACAGTGTTTAAAGCAACCAGTGAAGATGACATACTGGCTCCTTCAATGGAAGACAAAGAATTCATCAAGGTAATGGACAAGGAGTTCTTTCAAGATGACTCCAATAACTGGGTAGCACCCCTACCCTTTCATCTCCCAAGAGAGAGATTGCCCAACAACTTACAGCAGGCCATCAGTAGATTCTCCTCCTTAAAGCGAAACTTAAGCAGGAAACCAGAGATGCAAAAGCACTTTGTGGACTTTATGCAAAATGTATTTGACAGAGATCATGCAGAGCCTGCTCCCCCACTAAAGGATGGAGAAGAATGCTGTTACCTTCCATCCTTTGGCGTGTATCACCCACGCAAACCAGACCAAATCAGAGTTGTCTTTGATTCCAGTGCTCAGCACGAAGGTGTTTCTCTTAACAACATGCTCCTTACTGGACCCAACTTGAACAACAGTCTAATAGGAGTCTTGATTCGTTTCAGACAAGAGCCTGTAGCAGTAATGGCCGACATTCAACAGATGTTTCACTGCTTCATCGTCAGAGAAGACAACAGAAACTACCTCAGGTTTCTATGGCACAAGGACAATGACCTCAACAAGGAAGTTATAGATTATCGCATGAAGGTACATGTCTTCGGTAACAGTCCTTCCCCAGCAGTGGCAACTTATGGGCTAAGGAGAACAGCTCAGACTGGAGAAGTTGAATATGGATCTGATGCCCGTCAATTTGTTGAAAGAAACTTCTACGTTGACGACGCACTTAAGTCCTTTCCAACTGCTAAAGAAGCAATTGATCTTCTCACCAGAACAAAGGAGATGCTGTCTGTAGCAAACCCTAGACTGCACAAGATTATATCCAACAGCCAGGAACTTATGAATGCCTTTCACTCTGAGGACTATGCCACTAGTCTAAAAAACCTTGACTTAGGTACAGATGTGCCTCCTGTACAGCGAAGTCTGGGTTTGTTGTGGAACATCAAACAAGACAAATTCACCTTCCAAGTGTCAACTTGTGACAAACCCTTCACTAAGAGAGGAGTCCTGTCCGTGGTGAATAGCAACTATGACCCACTGGGTTTCCTTGCTCCAGTTACCATTCAAGGTAAGATTTTACTAAGACAGTTGTCTACTGAGAACATAGACTGGGATACTCCCTTGCCTAGTGAGAATCAACACAAGTGGGAAAGGTGGAGATATTCTTTGAAGTCACTAGAAAAACTTCAGATTCCCCGTTGCTATGTTCTGGGTTCCATTTCAACTGCTAACCGGAGAGAGATTCATATTTTCTCTGATGCATCAGTTGAAGCTATTGCTGCAGTAGCCTATTTGAAGATCTCTGAACTGAATGGAGAATCACACTGTAGTTTTGTCCTAGGCAAGGCAAAACTCACACCCAAGCTTGCACATACCATACCAAGACTTGAACTTTGTGCAGCCGTGCTAGCAGTAGAAATTGCCGAGGTCATACGAAGTGAAATGGACACTAGAATTGATTCTTTCACCTTCTATACAGACAGTAAGGTAGTACTTGGTTACATAAACAACCAAACAAAACAATTTTATGTGTACATCAGCAACAGGGTTGAACGTATCAAGAGATTCTCTCTACCAAGTCAATGGCATCACGTTCCCACTGAACTCAACCCAGCTGACTGTGGGACCAGAGCCGTGTCACCTGCTGCTCTTCAGGACAGCCTATGGCTGTCACCTCCAAGGTTTCTGTGTGAGGACTCTTACTTACTCCCTATTGACACCACCTATGGGCTAGTAAACCCTGAAGATGATAAGGAAATAAGAACTAGGCTTGTGCAATTCGTTTCGTAACGAATCAAAATTCGTCCGAATTTAGCAACTTTCGGACATTCGGAAGCATTCGAATTTCCGAACAGA